>VDFB02205284.1:0-26551 GCA_007258455.2 Sequoia sempervirens | reverse complement strand
AAAATGATAGTTGGAGAAATAAATTAACTTATTTTTTTATTTAAGAAGAAAAAATTTAATTTAAATAAATGATTTTAATTTATTTAAAAGAGGAGTGTTAGCTAATTAAATAATTTTAAAAATTATTTAATTATAGAGCAAAAGATTTAATTTGAATTTAATTTTGATTAATATTGGAGGGAAAAATATAAGTGATGAATCATTTAAATAATTAAAATTATTTAATTAATAAAGATATGATGAGAAGATTAAGATAATTAATTATTTAATTATTATGGGTGAAAAGAGGAAAATGTTAGCTTAATTAAATAATTATTATTTTTAATTAATATAGATAGAAGAAATGATATGGGTAATAATGAAATGGCAAGATGAAAATGCATTAGTCATTTTTAGGTGTCTACATACAATATATTATTTTGGGAAACTATTTGTGGCATTCCTCTCCTATTTCTCTATAAATTATAGACATCAAATAGTAGTTTCATGAGATTATTTTACATGTACACGTGTGTTTTGCAGTGTTATCAAATTGAGGATAATTTTATTGTGTTAGATGTATCTCAAATTCTTGAAGATTAATACATACTTGTCCTCTTTCTAGTGTGGAGTTTTTTTTTAAGGTTTTTTCTATATAAATCTTATATGTTGATATGGTTTTCTTATTTATTTCTCATTATTGATTTATGAGATCACATAATTTAATTGTATTGTAATCCTTGTTTAAGAAATAAATTTAATATTTGTATATAATTTTAGAAGTCATTCTTATAGTAGTTTCACCTTGTTTCTCAACATTGGCGGATTATGGATTTGACTAGGTTTTAGTTGAGATTGATAGGCAGATTATGAGACATTGGCTATGTTTTATGGGGTATGGAAGAAGTAGTAGGACATGAAGGGAGAGATTAAGGATTAGGTAAAGAATTTTTTCAAGGGCAATGATTGATAGGTATAGGAAGTGGAAGAAGAGTACCATCAAAGTTACTAAGTTTCATATTTTTAAATAATTATCATTTTATGTGTTGTTATTTAATTCTTTATCAATGTTATAGGATACAATGATACATTTAGAAAAATTCTCTACTGGAGTAGAAATAAATATTTTAATGGAAAATTAGAAAACTTTTGAAAGAGGTTGGAAGAATTATTGATAGATAGTGACCACCCTTGATGTATAAATTGTATGTGTTAATGAAGGATGAAAGTGATGACCAAGAATTTCAAAATATAGGGATGACCAAGCAGTAGCTAAAAATGATAAAAAGTAGGAATAATGTGAAAGAAGAAAAAATATTATCAAGACATGCACAAAGGATGATGGATCCCATGGTATGTTATTTTCAATAAAATTATATTATTTTGATTATCAACATAAATAATCTAACAAGTGGTCATAATAAATAAATTTGAGATATTTGTATTAAAATAAAGGATATGGGTCTAGGGATCTACCTCACTATTATATATTTCAAAATAGGGAGCCACAACAGGAATAGGAGTAATTTTCGTAATAGAGTGTGTTATGGTTGACGTCCATAGTGATGTCTTTATAAGAGGGGGTAGGGATTCCATTTGGTCTAATTTTATATGGATCTTAATTTTTGAAGAGTAGGGTTAGTGGGAGGATTAATATAAGTAGGAATGTGATGGTTTGTATGTGTGGTGTAGGTAGGGGGAGTAGAGGTAGACATAGTATGTGGAGTGAAAGGTGGTTAGTTATGCCCTAAAGACATGTGGTGGAAGAGTAACAATATAGTGACAAGATTGGGAAAGGTGGTAGGAAGAGTGTATGGAAGGTGTTGAGTGAGGGAAATATTTATAGGGTAGCCAATGACATAGGGATTAGGCATGAGTTATGGAAAAATAAAGTGAGATAAGAGTACCATTGGGCATGAGAAAATAAAGATGGGTACCTGAAATGAGAAGAAAGAGGGTTTAAGAAGGGCTTATAGGAGGAGATAGATGAAGTGAATTAGGAGTAAAAAAATTCTTAAGAATGGTGAAGGGATTAGGGTGGGAGAATATGGATAAAGAAAATTATTTTCTTTGAGGGGGAATAGATGTGTTTGTGATTCAATCAATCCCTTTGAGGATGTCCATATATGATAGGATGTAGTCAAGATAAAGGTATGGACGGAATCAACAAGTGAAGATGGTTTCATTACATCATTATTTTTATCTACATAATCTCTAAGAAGTTGTAGCTTATTGTCAATATCATTATGTTTCTTTTTTTAGATTTTTCGAGAGAAGGCATCATGGTTAAAAAATTCTTCACCATTAAGATAGTTAGATTGGCTTATATCTTTAACATGAGAGATTTCATTATTGGACATGCCTAATGATAGATTAAAATGAGGACTAGATCTAAGAGGGAAAGCAAAAAATAAAATATGTCCTAGTATACAACACTAAAGAAAATATTTAGAATATTTTAAAAATAAAGAATAAGAAAATAAAGTTGTAATGCATGGAAGTGTTTACCATAATGTAAAGATAAAATAAAAATAAAGTTTTTTCTTCTTTAAAAAAATAATCTTGTACAGTTCTCTAATCTAGAATCTAAGCTAAAACATAATATGATATTTAAGTATGTCTCAAGTTATAAAATAAATAAATTAGAAGTTTGTCATAGAAAATAGATATGAGAGTAGGAATAGAAATGTAGTCTTTTTAGTGTTCAGTGCAACTTTGATTCTTTGTTTCCATTATGTTGGGTCAAGAGGAGGATTTTGGGACTTGCATTATGTTTTTTCTTCATCATTATACATTTATATGTTAAAAGGATGAAACCATGAACATGATATTTGATCTAGTGTGCCAATATCTATATGGTTACTATTGTTTCCTTCTAGTATACAAGTTTCTTATATGATCATGATCTTGTCCTTTGAAATTATGTGATTCACCACCTACACTAAAAATTGGCTACCTATATGAGTGGTGTCTTAGGCATGTTTTCGAGTTTATCCTATAGAGCTTAAACAACAAAACTATCTTGATAGAAACTAAATCCCACAAATCTTTGAACATATTCAGAGAATAGATGCCTTGCTAATGTGCAATATTAATCATGATAGAAAATGAGTGAGTGCACCTAAGAAAGTATAATATTTGCCTCTATTATGTATTATTCTAATAATAATTGATGTTTAATATGCATCTTGTGTCTTCCTATGTGTTGTTACTTGTATTGTTGATATATATATTTCCCTTTTATATTCATCCAATTGATTTTTTATTTGATAAGAAGGTTGTGATCATTTATGATTATTTGGAAGTGGACAAGGAATAGAGATGCAATCTAAAGTGAAATTTTTGGAGTTAAAATAAGACTAAATTAGCTTTTAACTATTTGGGATGTGACCACATTTGTGAGCGCATTTAAAGTAAGTAGATGCTAAGGACTAAATTAAGGTTAAAATATACGAATATAAAAAAACTAAAAGTGAAATGTTCTATAAAATTAAAGTCAAGATTGCAAACTAATTAATTATAAATAATCATAATTGTATTTATTAAAAAAAACTAAGCGCAAATGTTAAACTAAAAAATGTTGAGTAAACATTTTTATTTCTATAATTATTAATATTTTTATGATTAAAAAATTTCATAAATAAACAAGTGATTGAAAAATAATTATTAAATCATAATCTATTTTTTTCGAATCTCCATACATACACATGTGCACACACATATATTAAAATTATTTTTATCATGCCATACCTTTTTCCTTGAAATTAATTTTATTATTATAAACATTCAAATTTAAGTCAAATATATTTACAATCTAACATAAATTTGTGTCAAATGATATATGTTATAAAAGCCTTCATCATTTTCAAACTTCACAACTAAAGTTCACTACATTATTGTGGAAATTATCACTTCATCATTACTTTTTTTTCCCAATGTAAAAGTATTAATTTCACCATAATTATCGATAAAGTTTTCATTTTAGAATAAGAGTTTCGATGATGAAAATTAATTATTTTCACATCTTTAACTTAATTGAGTGCATGGATAATTGTGTTGAATATCAACTTGAAATAGAATCGAATTTCTTTCTATATAATTTTTTTTAAAAAACTTTTATATAAAATTTGCATAGAGAAGAGTTTTATTATATGATTGTCATTTAATTGTGTTAGGTAATTTTAGAGTAAAAAAGTGCATATTAATATTTTTTATATCATTTTGGATGTATATTGTATATTAATATTTGTAAAGGAGTTTTTTTAAGAATTAATTAATTTATACATAAGTGTATAATATTAAGGGTTTTTTAGAATTATCTAATATGCACATTTATGTTCTTGAAGGAATCTTAAAAGATATTGAGTTGTGTGTCTAAATAATATATTTAAAATAATCATTTTTAGGTTATTTTAATGACAAATTAACATAAAAAAATTACATCATCATTTGTATCAAAACAGTAATATATTAGTACATATGTCTTTTATATTTTACAAATTCATAACAACTTCCTTTGACTATATCAACACTCAACATCCAACTAAATGATCTCTTTTATTTTCAACTATTAACTTGGTCTCGGGGCTTAACCAAGGCATGGGGAGGAAGTTAGCACACTTCCACACCCTAGCTTAGCAAGATCAACATTATTCCTTAGAGTTAGCACCGACAATATTTTTCTTATTTCAACTAGGAACAAGTGAATCTTACTTGCAAGACATACCTCTACTTTGTATAGGATGATAAGCTTTTGGGATAGTATCAAACATTTTAAATAAAATAATAGTCCTATGGATATCCTCATAAATGTGATTATGTCCTAATGCTTAGGTTGTCATATTTAAATAGTTTTAGCTTAATTATCGAAAGTACAAACTCAAATTTTAATTATCATGTTATATTGCAATGTGTAGTCAAGTATGTTCACATTGTAAGGTATGAAAAACCCTTTAACTCTCCATTTCTATTTTTAGAACATGTTTATTTACATTCCTAGTTAGCATGTTTTATTCTATCATATTATATGAAGACGCAAATCTTATTTATTTAGGATTTGAATTAAAGTGATTTATTTAGTGATATTTCTATGATGATTCAACCGTATAGTTTCATGAGTCAAACTCATTGACCCCTGTTTCATGAGTAGTGGTTCACAAGAACCCATCTCTCATGATAATGAATGGTCCACTTAGCACTCATTGCATCTAGGTGATGCTCATAGAGGTGAAGCACTAGGCCTTCCCAGGAGGTCACCCATCCCAGTACTACTCCAACTCAAGCACACTTAACCACAGAGTTTTCTCCAAGGTTAAGCCCACTTAGAGTGATTTATTTAGTTGTAGATACTTTGTAGAGGGTGTGTTATTATCTCCTACACAAAGATATCTCAAACTCTAAGTCAAAATATATATAATATTTTACTATAATTAATTTTTTTATTAAAAGAGGAAAATATCAAATTTTATGAAAAAACTCTAAAGAGGAAAGACAAATAGCTTGGAGATAAAATTGAAGAAACCTATAAACTAACACCCCACACAAAAAGAAACATATATGACTATAGGAAAAAGAGAAGATAGAGGATCAAATATCCTATTATATCATCCCATATTTTAACATTGGTTAAAAAAGATGTATATTAAGATGGCTTTGTAATTTATGATAAATATAATATTGCACATATCATTCAAGACTATTCAATTCATCAACCAAAATATGCATGCTATTATGAACATCCTCTACATCTCCTATGTCAATGTTTATAGCATAATAAAATAAATATGATCCTTCCAGTGTATTCTTCTTCGATCTACTTTGAATGGAATAAAAAAAAAAAAAACTCTAAATGTCTTGTAAATATCATTTTGATTATTATTAATTTCAATGAGATAATGTAGTAGATTGGTTGAGCTCACATGATTTTGGCAAGGGGAACATTTTATGTGGTAGGCTCACCATCTTCATATCCTTAACCCAAAAAAGGGTGCAATGGTTTCTTAAGAGGAGTATAGATAAAGTATTTTATCTTCCTCTTGCATTTGACATTTGAAAGACCCCTAAAGAGCTCAAAGAAATATTCCTACTAGAAGGAACAATGAAATTATCATTATTTTTTCATTATTGGACTCTCCATGGTTGAGATTTCTAGAGACTATATCCATGCCATTAGAGCTAGTTAATTTGAGATACATTCTACTAGAACTAAGGATGAGATTGGAAAAAAGATCATTTAGGAAAGAATAAAATTTGGCTTTGGCACTAGAAGGAAATATTTTTAAAAATATATTATAATGATAAGGTGTGAAGAAGAAAAGGGGGAATAAGGGAGAAGTAACTTCCTTCAAAAGGTTTAAAAATGTCAAAAAGGAGGGAGAGAACATAAAAAATAAATGTTTCATAGAACTAAAGTGAAAGGAAAGTGAAATAAAATTTGATGCACCATGGGAAAGGGAAGACACCAAAATCATCCAAATAATGAAATAGAAAATACAACAAAAAAATTGAATGTCCACTAATCATTTAATAGGAGGAAAAAGGGAGAATCCATGTTCACGAGAAAATATGGATATTAAAATGCATAAAACAAAACAAAGGATAAAATGATATTTACAAGGAAAATTCACCACCCAAACACATCACCAAAAAGGAAATCAAGAGTGGTGAGAAGTAAAAGTGGGAAGAAAAAGGAAAAACAAGTTTGAGAAGGGAGGAGTAAGAGAAGATTAAAAATAGAAAAGGAGGAGAGAATCAACAAAAAAGAATTGCCACTTGTTTTAAGAAAAATGAAAAGGAAAATAAAAGGAAAATGAGTAGAAAAGGAAATAAAGTAAATAAAATAAAATAAAAAAGAAAATTAAAGCTAGAAAAGGAAAAATAATCAAAAAATGGATAAAAAGAAGAAAAAACTATAACAAATGAAAAAGACATCATTAGAAAGATAAAGATCTCACATCAAACTTGAGGATCTTGCTAAAATCCTCTAATATTTTACTACTACAAATATACCATTTGTCACCTTTGAAATTATAGATTTCTAGATAGAGGAAAATATTAGGAAACCAATTGAATACCTTATTTTTTCCTCTTTGAAATATTGAACCTACATATCTTCAAATAGTGTCATACGAGAATTATCTCTCCTATGAGATTTTGGGTTTGTATGTTTTTGATAAGGTAAGTAGCATTTACAGGGTGTCGTACCCTTTACACAAAAATCCCTCAAGGCCAAGAAGGAACCAAGAACAACAAAACAAGGGAGCCAAACAGTAGAAATAGGTTTTGAAGGGCACCTGAAACCCACACAAAAAGAAAAGAAACAGTGGAGTCAACCAACTCCAGGCCACCAAAGGGGGCCACACCAATCATGGAGGTTTGAAATTGTGTCCAAACAAAGAGCTCATAAGGGGAGCTTGATCCAGATGGGTCAATCCAAAAGTCTTGGAAGAAACAAACTCATTCATACTAATAGGAGAAATATTATCCTTGAGAGGACTTCCCCTTAGGACATTAGCAAGATCTTCCACTTCCAACTCCTTAGCCACAGGTTTCACCAAAATTGAATTATTAGAAACATTAGAGAAGCTCGAAACCTTCCCAGTAGAACAACTTTTCATAGGATTGAAGTCCTGAAAAGGGAAAGAAAAATGACCAAATCTAAGGAAATGAGAGCACACCAAAGAGGAAGAATTGAAGAGAATCCTCTGCTCCCACACACCCATCTTGGAACGAATCGTAATTTTATTTGGTAGAAGCTTACCAAATTCAACCAAAACACAAAATATAGTATAAACTAAACGTTCCATGTTTTTCGTGATCCTATCCATGCCTAAGAAAAAAAAAAACTCTTACCAATACCACGAAAGACCACCTCATCCCAGAACTCCAAAGGAAGTGTTGGGAGTCTAAACCAAATAGGGGACCAATCGAAACAATCCTTGGAAGCCACAAATCCCACAGTCCAACATTTCAAAACGAGGACAAAGTTACCAAAGAACCAAGGCCCTCCATGTAAGACATCCAAAATTTGTTGAAGGAGTTGGAAGGAAAAAAGAAAGAAACCTTTAGGCAAAGCAATCACCTGCAGCAGACCAGAAGCCTTCCATTTAACCAGAGCCTAGCTACGAACAACATCAATATTAGGACAAGGGCTAGAGAAACTCCCAATGAGAGCATTTCCAACAACAGCAATACACTTATCCACCACAACATCTGAAGCCTGAATGACCAAAGTATCAACATCTTCCTCACACGAAGGGAGGGGTTCCTTAGTAGCATCTAAACCCCCATGAGAAGTTGTAGCTTTCAACTCACCAAAGGAGCTAGAGGATAAAGGGGGGTTAACCAGCTCAACCCCAAAGCTTAGATCCTTCATAGGCGTCTGAACAGTGTTCAAACCTTTAGATCTGGGAGCTAGAGACACACCCAAATTTGCATCCAAACCAAGCCCAACACCCTACACATTGCAATCCTGTTGAGAAGGAATCAGGTGATTAAGAAAGCCTTTAAGCAACCCAAAAAAAGGAGCAACATCCTCCTCTTTCTTCCCCTCTTTCACACTTTGACGAGACATCCTACGAGCCTCCAACATAATATCAAGAAGGAGCTCATCTTCCTCTTAATCTAAATCAATAAACCACTCATCATCAAACCCATCTTCAGAGAGAATAGAGACAAATCTGACACAGGGAGCAAGATCCCCCTCATCAAACCCCTCCACCGAACCTCCAAAGTCAAAACCCTCACCAACAATTGCAGATCCGACAACAACCTCTAAACTGTCCACCACAGCATCCTCAAAGCCAGCAGCTCTGAAGGCAAGCTTTAGATCGACCTCCTCTGTATCTTCAACTTCAACAACAACAACCTCATCCCCGAAAACAAACCCAACACCACCTGTGTCGGTAGGGGAAAGACCGCCCACTCCCACGAACTCCAGAATCCCATCGCCATCATCCTTTTCGTCTTCATCCTCATAAATGCTTGTAGATTTCAAACCTACACGTGCGCGCCCAAATCCTTTTCTCTCTCCGCTCATCTTTCCCTTTTGTGGTTTGGATTTGTATGTTAGAAACATGATGCAAATGATTAATAATGATCTTTTTTCTTTTTTCTTTTTTTTGTATCAGTAATGGGCAATTTTTAAGGTGCCTAACACTATTGTTATTCGAATCCGCGAGGCCACCAACCCAGAAAAAGCATAAAGCCTGCAAGTGTAGTCGCTCAGTGCGGATTTGAACCTTGGTGGCAGTGTCACCAAGCAAGTGTTTCAACCACTGCATTATATGGGTCAACCCCAAATAATGATCTATTTTCTTGCATGCTCTTATTTAATTTTTTTTTTTTAACAATAGCCATGATGGCATCCTCCAAATGTGTAATATCCCTTTTTTTTAAATAAATCCAAGTTGAAATTTGAAATCCCTATCATACATTTTCTATGTGTATTGACAAATTTGTACTAAGAAAATGGGATTAAATTTATTATAGAGCATAAATGTGAGGTTAAAATATAAAATAAGGTCTCTTATAACTAAATATTTAAAAAAAAATCCTCTCAAATATTAATCAAGGGTCATGAAGGATATTTAAATATTTATATCTTTTGGAGGAAAACTCTATTTAACAAAGGCCAAGCAAGGAGGCATATTGACTTATCATTTTATTTTTTAATTTCTACTCCTTGTTGGAGCATTGGATTGCAGTTCAATTAACCTAAAGATAAAACCCTTCTACGTTTAGAATTGGAGGATGAAAACCCACAATTCCTTAGAGAAATTTCATATAGGAGTCACCATTCATTTGAAAAATTAAAATTTTATATTGATATAATATTACACTTGTATTGAAGGAATGTTATGACTGCTAGAGTAATTTTGCATTCTATTTAGGTAGAAATATATCAATTTCATGGATTTTATCTACACAATAAGGAGAACACTAATAGCTAGGTATCATCTATCATAAATCACTATCATTAGAGCATGATAATGATCTCCTTATTATCATTGGTTGTTGTTGATACATTACATCATAGGTACAATAGTGAAAAAGGTTTCATAGAGCTAGTCACTAGGTTCCACATATATAAATTACATATTTTCCAAGGTAGTGTTGCAAGTTGGGGTATAACTCAAATATATGTTATATGTAGCTCGCATGCCATTGTTGTAACAACAATCTAAATTTGGATTATGGTGCACAACCCTTTAAAGTCATTGTCACATCTAAGACATTTATCATCAACATGACTTCATTAATGGTCCATGTATCAAAGATTGTAAGACCTATTGTTAATGAGGTTTTAATATTTCTAGGATGAATATAAATCCATATATCATGCTTCATAACAACCCTATAATTTTTTATTGTTCCATAGACTAGTTTTCCTATCAATCAAATTGTTCAATTTGCTACATCAATATTCTTCATTTTAAAACTTTAGCTAATCTAAAAATTTAGTCCATATTGTTGTTTATTTACATTATAATATATCCATGAAATATTTAACTTTTATAATCATAAAATGCCAAAAGAGAGCATAAATGTGGAAAATACCAAAAAAATGGAGCGTTACAAATTTTTGAATTGGGGACATTACAATGGTATTGATGTTGAATCTTACCAACTTGTGAAAGAGAATATAACCATCTAATGTAAAGTATATTTTTATATGCATCTAAGTGATAGTACAAGTGAATATGGTAGATAGAGATGGTAAAACTCCTTCAGGGGAAGATCCTATAGCTAAGTTTGAAAAGAATATTAATACAATGATAGACATGTTGGGTCAGATGCTCCACATGATGCTAAATAATATGAATGCTTCCAAAAATTAGAATAGTTGGACAAGCACTTCAAGAGCTAACGACAAAATTAAAACAATCACATAGAGAGAATAGTTTTTAAGTCTATTCATAGACCTCTATGACCCACTTTCATTCATAGTGAATAATAAAAGGCCAAGCTAAGGTCCATCAAAAGGAATATACTTCTATATTTTGTAATATCATAGAATAAAATTTATCCTAAAAAGGATTCAAATGAAATAATAAATATAAATTGACTAGATCCACGAACTAGTGAGATATACACTAGAAACAAAATTATGATAAGAATAGGTCAAGGAATATTTTTTAGAGGATAAGCCAAAATTAGAAGGATTAAAACTAAAGCTACTAAAAAATAAGAAGGAACATATCAATGAGAAATAATAGAAATAATATATTATACAAGTTGAAGGTGAGGGGTCCTTGATAGGAAAAGGTATTTTGAGGAATATATAACAAAAAAATGCAATAATGGAGTCAAGGAGAAAAAAAAATAGATTTAATATAAAATTTCTATAATTGAAAAGAATATTCTAAAGTTTGAGCTACTGTAAGCTATAAGATTGAAATTTAGAATCACCACATAGAAAGAAAAATAAGTTCAAAGAAAATGTTTTGAATTATAATACTAAATTTTTTCAAGATAGTTATAGTAAAGTGAATTTCTTAAAGTGTCCTAATTCAAAAGGTGAGCATTATAGTCACCCATATGATTTTAGTACAAATTTATTAAAAACATTCCATTATTTTTATCATGAAAGAAATATTAAGAATATGTAAGGAATGAAAGGCATTACTTACATTGAATGGTAATAAGGTTCTTTCTAGTATAAATTTGAAAGTAGGTTTGCATAAGGATTTAGGACCTAGGTAATTTTTTGTTCAAAGGAAATGCAAGATGCTAGATCACCTTATTTGAGTTTAAAATTACCTATGCATAATAGTATGGGATCAAGGAAATACCTTGAGACATGTAAAGATTTATTTTTAAATGAGTTCAATACCTTTATTATTGATAAGTCCACCCAAAAAAAACTAGTCAAGAAGAAGATTCAAATTGATCATAGATTTTTATTATGGACGACACCATAATTCAATAGATCTAGCTTAAGTGTCCAATGCAAAGGATAATAAGATGCTACCTCTAGTTTGGTAGTGGTAAGTGAAAAATTCAACAACTCATATCTATGGATAATCCTTGTAGAGTTTGTTTTATTTATATTAGAGCGATGCAACATAAATTAGCTAGAGCAAAATAGGATTTTCGAGAATTTATAGAAGCTTTGTAAGAAAACTATTGATAATTAGATAGATGATTTGAGAAGGTGATATTTGTAAATTTATAAAAGCACATTGGTGGATTGGCACACAAATCTCCAAGGTTGATTTTGGATCCTTGTGACTACATTAAGATGTAGTCAAGTGGAGAAGAAATTCTAGAGCATCCTAGCTGTGATTGCTTCAGGACAAGTAATCTTAGGTGTTGGTGTAAATAGGTGTTTTACCTACCTAGGTCCTATTTACATTGTTAATTCCACTTAGGTCCTAGTTTCTTTTTCTATAAGTCTTGGTTTTCTAGATAAGATCTTATCATATCTTATCTAGTTGGATTTTATTTAATACTTGTGTCCTAGATCATAATGTTGAGTCATGTCATTTAATTATGACACACTCATTTAATGTTGGTACATCATCACACCTTCCCTATATACACAAGGATTTATATGTATATTGTATCAACTATGAAAAACAATCAAGTTCATTTTGGAAATCTTGCATCCATAATCATAGCATGAATTTATGCTATCTCTCTTGTGGAAGTTATTTTTCTTGCAAGTGATCCTGTGATGTTGAGGAGTTCATCATAAACTCCTATATGGTATTAGAGCTTCAATGTTGTAGAATTATTCCCAAATCTAAGTGACCAATCTTAGAATGACTTTTTTGGGGGTGTGAGTTGGGGTTTCAAGGACCTCACTATTGAATCCAAGGTATTAGAGAAAGTCAAGTTTGGATTTTGTTTCGTCAATTTTCATTATATATTGTATGATTTATAAGGGTTTCAAGTTAAGCAAGGGTTACCAAATCTAGGAGGTAGCTAAATTTTTGGAGCACTTTGGGCCAAAGTCATCCTAGCTTTTGCATCTAAAAGGCCCAAAAACCCCAAGATCAATTGTCAAATCATAAAAATTAGATGAATTCACTTAGAGCTTGAGGAAAAAATTGCCCTCCTTCACCATCCATATGGTTGTCATAATTGCAGTCAAAACAAAAATAATTTGACAGGGCACATGCTACAAGAAAAATTTTCATCGACAGGTGAAATTTTTTAATTAAATTTTTAATTTGTAGAGGTCCTATAGAAATTGTATTTAAATTAAAAATAAAAAATCTGTGGTTTTAAATATTGCAGTACCACGGATGCCTGCAGAGACACCACGTGACCCTCTCATGGCCCCACATTTCACTCATCATTGTGTAGAGGAGGGGGACCAACCACTCCCAGGATTCAGGTCACAAAGAGCCAAGAGCAAAATATTGGCCTAATCTACCTCAAGTTGGACAAGTGTTTAGGATAGCACTTGATGCTAAGGGTAGAGAATGAAGAGCACTCTCAGTGCTTCTTTCAATCTACTGACCCAAAAGTTATGTTTGGACTAAGTGAGCAAGTTTCGAGAACCCATACTATGACTTTTTCAACTCTCTACCAGAGGACAGTAGCACGCAATTGGGAGTTGGTGTCTCACAGGTGCATTTTTTCCTGTGCACATAGATAGTGAAAAGGGACAGTCAAAAGTACTAGAAACGTACTAACAGCTTAGCTATTGAAGTTGAAAGTGATGACAAATACAAGAAATGACAGAATAACTAAAATACTAAGAGAGATGTTATAAGAAATTGCAAAAATGAGAAAGGTAAGAGTTCAACTCATGAAAGGTCCACTTCTCCCGCAAGCTCCACATGAACATGTACCTACACACAACAGAGCGAGGGAAAAATGTTGGGGCTGTTTTGGGGCTTGCTATAGTCAAACGCCCATTTTGGTGTTTCCACCTCCACAGATAGCCAATATACCAATAGTATAGAAAAAGTGATAGCCAGTATAGGAAGAGCCAAAACCAATAGTGGCGGAGAAACTCAATACCAGCGAAACCAATAGTAGCGGAGTCAATACCAGTGAAGGAAAAACTAATAGCAGCAAAGTCAATACCAGTGGAGGATCTTCTTAATCATAGAAGGAGTAGCTGAAACCAATAGCAGCGGAGTCAATACCAAAGAAGATCCTGAAGGATATAAGTGACTTTGAAGTCTGGCTCTTTTCCTTTTTCACGGTTTTTTTTAGGGGTCTAAGGTGTGTGATTTCAAGAGTTTTTGTGTGGATTACAGTGTGATCTTGGCCATATTTTCATTTTAATAAACATAATCTAAAACCCTCATGAAACCTTATTTTTAGGTTGTAACTCACCAAATTGGAGAGGTGAAGGTGAATACTAGTGAGGAAGAGTTTGGAGGAGCAAAACCAATAGTGGGGAAAGCAACAAAAAATGGTGAGGTAAAAGGATGCTATAATATAAAAAACCTAAATGTGCTCATTATCGATCTTGGTCATATTTTCATTTTAATAAACATACTATAAAACCCTCATCTATGGTTTTTAGTTCTTGTGGGTTTAGGTTCTTACCCCATTTTTTCTCACAAAAATTCTGCAAATGCATGTTGATTCCTTCACTAAGTGGACCAATGTTTTAGCTCTATGGGCTGTGATTACTTAGATACATCATATGTCGTGTGATTGATCTACAAATAGAATGCTACCCACAACTTCGGTCAACATCCAAGAGAGCTTTCCAAGATTTAATGGATAGGAAAAAAGATGAATGTGTTTGCTATGTGGAGGATACCATGGATGTGCACTTGTTTTCACCTAAATGTGCCTCATTGGAGGTTGAGTTCTATTATGGGTAGTTTATTGTTTCATTGCTGCCTTATTTTCCAATCTTGTTCTAAATGTTATGTTATGCTCTGCACATAGCAAAGATAAGGATTTCTTGGATCTTTATTTACAACTGTATGTTGTTTGTAATTCCTTTGGTTATATAGCTGTTTGTTGTTTGTATATTCTTTTTTTCATGTTAATTCAATACAAAAAAACATTTGAATATCTATGATACTTGAAGTTTATATGCATAAATTTGTGAGGATTAATTAAGTTAGATTTGATTTGTAACTTGAATCACTGATTCACCCAAATAAATGACTAAACCATGACTACATAAATGACTACCATGACTGAAATAAATGACTACCATGACCAAATAAATGACTACAATGATTAAATATATGACTACCATGACTAAAATAAATGACTACAATGACCAAATAAATGACTACAATGATTAAATATATGACTACCATGACTAAAATAAATGACTACAATGATTAAATAAATGACTACCATGACTAAATAAATGACTACTATGAATAAATAAACGACTACCATGACTAAATAAATGACTACCATGACTAAATAAATGACCAATTAATAACAATCAATGATTAAATTAACGACTAAATATACTACCAAATTGATCAATCAAAAAACCAATAAATGACTAAAAATGGTTTAGTCATGAATTTTTTCGCATTATAAATGACTAGAAATAAACTAATAATGGTCGCATGACCAAGCTAATGGTCATGTGACCAATTTTTAGTAGTTTTTTTAGTCATCTATTGATGTTTTTCTACTAGTGGAAGTTCAAATGGTGGACGCTTGGGCTTTCAACAAGCAGGAACCATCAAAATCCCCAACAAATGCATAGGAGTGAAATTCGATGGTGCTACAATAGGGTGAGAGGAAGCAATAGGTGGTACAACAAAAGAAGAAGAAGAGGAGCCCTGGGTGGACTTCTCCTCTTCCCTTTTTTGAGTAGCCAAGGTAGCCTCACGTTCCACCTTTATGCAAGCTCTATGCAAAATGGCATAGGGAGGAGGGTATCTCAACTTTGGCGTTATGCCCCCACTCTTATATTTCACATAAGTTTGGTACAATAGGTTCGTCCTAGAAGGAATCAGACTGAAAATGTCAGGCCAAATGTGATCCAGTGAGTAGCCCCCATGCGTAATCATCATTTTATAGCCAATGTCGTGACTACATGCATGGAACCCTCATGGGAAAACTTAAAGCACTTATGGACTACTAAGGGGATTGCATTCATGGAAACCAGCCAGGGAATGCCTAGTTTCACTTTGAATAGTTCAGACCCCGAGATGATGTCAAAGAGTGTATTCACAGTATCGAGCCCAACCAGGACTGACAAGGTGATACAACTGATGGGAGGGATGGAAATCCCATCATGTGTACGTATAGTACTCCTAGACTCATCATATCCATCCTTATGTAAAAAGTTAATCAGTATGATATCCTTTGTAATGACATTCACCCGACATGTACGGTCAATGAGAACACCAGTTACAGTATTCCCATTGATACATGTAGGGAAGTACAAAGGGGATGGTTCTCTATTAGAGTTCATTGGTAAATCCTACAAGGTAAATGTTATAGTGGGAGATTCGCTCACAGGTTGTGCAGATGGGATGGGTAGATGTAAGAAGGAAGCCATCTTTACATACACTAGATAGAGCTTTCATAGGAGCCCCCAAGGGTTTTACAATTAGACAGTGACCCACTCAATATTTCACCTTGTAATGCTTAGGAAACCTCCCAGCTATGCCACTAGGGGTTGTAGGTTGGGTTGCAAGGCTAGGTGCCCTACAACACTCCTAAAACATGAGGGAAGGGTCTTTTAGCACTAACAAATAGAACCAAAATGGTTCACATCAGGTTTACCAAAATGTAGAGGAGGGGGACTGACCACTCCCAGGCTCTAGGTCATGAAGAGCCATGAGCAAAAGGCTGCCCTAATCTACCTCAAGCTAAAAAAGTGTTTAGGATAGCACTTGCTACTAAGGGTACATAATGAAGAGCACTCTTAGTGCTTTTGTCAATCTACTGACCTGAAAGTTATGTTTGGACTAAGTGAGTAGGTTTTGAGAACCCAAACTATGACTCTGTCAACTCTCTTCCAGAGGACAATAGCACGCAACAGGGATGACAGTGCGGTGTGTTGGCGTCTCATAGGTGCATTGTCATTCGTATGGATAGATAGTGAAAAGGGATAGTCATAAGTACTAGAAACCTACTAACAGCTTAGCTACTAAAGTTTGAAGTGATGACAAATGCAAGAAATGACAGAATAACTGAAATACTAAGAGAGATGTTATAAGAAATGGTAAGAATGAGAAAGGTAAGAGTTCAAATCACAAAAGGTCCAGTTCTCCTCGAAGCTCCACATGAACAAGTAACTACACATAGAAGAGCAGGGGGAAAATTTGGGGTTTGTTTCAACCCTTTCCACAGTCAAACCCCTGTTTTGGTGTTTCCACCTCCATGGACAGTCAGTGTAGCAACAATACAAAAAAGTGATAAAGAAACTATGTTGGAAAGGAAAAGATACCAAACACTAGAAGAAGCAGTATGCTACTCAAATCCAACAACAATGCAATAGTAAGCAAATAATACCACCCTCAACTAGAGGCACTCAAGGCCAATGATAGAGGAATGCAAGCTTACAACCATGACAAAGTCGATGTGGCGATAGCAACGTCGAAGGAAGTCTCACAAGAAACCAAGTTGAAGCTTTTGTGGTAGATGTGAAAAATGTTGTGATGTTGGAATAGTGAAGTTGATAGTGCAGCAAGTAGCCCAGAAGTGTGAGAGTGTGTGAGAATTATCAAGAAGCTATTCAAGAATGTGTAGAGAGATTCATGAGAATGAGAGATAGTCATTTCTAAGTGAATTTGGGAGGGGAAGAATCGTTCAAAGGTTGGCTGAAGGGCACAAATATGTTACGCTTCAGCCCCAATGGTGAACATAACACCTCTGCAGATTCCAAAGGTAGGAATCCTATCAGGATGGTAGCAAACTACGTAGACGTCCAAGTGTCACATGCACGTCCCCGATAAAAATTCCCCCAACAACACTACAAGCAAGCACCAAGTGGATGGAATACGAATGGAGGACGAAATTACATTGTCGGGTTTTTTTTTCTAATGTGAAGGGTGTAAAGGGGAACTTGCAAGAGGGGTGCAAATTCATGCCTATACACATTGTTGTCAATCAATTGATCAGATAAATCGGAAAACATTTGCAGATTGAATCATAAGATTCCGCTGCTAACCACCAAACATAGAATATTTCATCCATAGTCCTTGATTTTCCCAAGATTCCACCATAAAGCATATTCCATGGGGTGAGCAAAATATTCCATTTTTATGGCCCTTTGGCCATCAATTTTAATCATGTCAACTACTGAAATTAGCATTGTGTCAATAGTGACATTAGCAATTCCTTTGAATTTTCAAACCCCCTCTCCATTGGCCTTTTCATTTTGCAAGGAAAACTTTAGAGGCCCATAACTTAGCCATATAGACTCCTTTTTTAGTGCATTTTTTTTATTTGAGGTAGAATTTCATGCTCTATGTAGTGGTGCAATTAGTTTTTTATTTTGGTGACTATTTTTTCCAAAAATTATAGATTTTAGAGCTATTGTTGAGTCATTCTCATTTTGGGAAATTCAAGGATCCATTCTCACTCATACTATAACATTTTTGGTGAAGTTTTTTGAAAGTGTATAATTTTTCGTTTATTTTTTAGTGGTGTGACTAGATTTATCTCATCTTGTGTAAAAAAATTCTTTGAGCTTGTGGCCAAATTTGGTAATCTATTTGCATTAATATCAAGTCCAATTTATTGTTGTTGGCACATGGCACCTGTGATCTCACTAAGAATAAGGTGCCACAAATCATATATTGCTAGGGGGTTTCTTGATTGAGTGAATTTGGGGGGTAATCTTGCAATCGTTGATTGCTTTCTTTTATTTGGTTTGTGTTCTTGCAATGGGGAAATATCAAATTGAACTCATAACTCCATATAATTATTCTTCATGGAGAAATCAGTATGGAATTATCTCATGGGGAAGGGTCTTATAGGCTATATAAAGGAAACTATTCCTCAACCTATCGATGCTAGAGAATTGGAAAGATGGGAGATTGATCATGATTAAACACTTGGATGCATATGCTCATTAGTCTTGTTTGATTTAAAATTTCATGTTGAATCATGCAAAACACCTAAAGAGGCTTGGGAGGTTTGTGAAAAATTATATGGTAAAACTTATAAGATTAGGGGATATCAGATCGATAATGATTTTATGAATATTGATCCTAAAAATTTTGAACACATCCAAGACTACATCTCCAAGATCAAACATCTAATAACATTACTAAAATATTAGAGCATTGATAAAGAGGATTTACAATTGATTTTGAATGTGTTATCAAAGCTCGATTCTGAGTATTCAGTGTTTGTTTCTAGCTTTCATACCAATCAATTTTTTGTGGGAGCATCATATGTTGATCCTAAGTTTGATGAATTTTATAATCTCTTAATCCAAGAGGAAGCAAAGTTAACTAATATGGGTCTAATCAAGTCTTCCAAGTCCCAAGCATTGTTGGCTAGTGAGTCAAAGGTACCAAAAAATCAGGGAATCCTGAAAATAAGAAAAATAAGAAAAATAACAAGCCACATAAGGAATCAAAATCCTCTCCCTCAAATGGGGAATCATCTAAGAAGGAGAGGCCTACTTTTGCATATTGCAAGAAATCACCATGATGAACATCAATGTTATTCAAAATAGATTGATGAGTTGAAGCATCTCCTTAAGAAGGATCAAATATTTTTTTCTTCTTCATCAAATAGTTCATCTTCTTCTTCATCATCAAAGTTTGATAAATTAAATGGGTGTGCACTTGTTATATTTGAAAATTCTAAGATAGAGAGGTGGTTACTCAATTCAGGAGCCTCACATCACATGGCTTCATCCAAGAGTATGTTCTCTTCATTTGAGACTTGTTCATCACCACACATCTTGATGACTAACAACACATATATGTGTGTTTGTGGAAAGGGATCCATTGACATGGATGACAAAGCATTCAATGGTGTTCTTTGTGTGCTTTCATTGTCAACCAATATCCTTTCTATCTATCAAATCACATATGGTGGAGTCAGTAGGAGTATTAAGTTCACACCTAATTTCATCCTAATCTAGGATTTACATAGAAAAGATATAGTTTCAGTTGGGGAGGTTGATCACCAATCTCGTATCTACACCTTCCCACATTTTTCTCATAATGATTCAATAAATGTTCACATTAAGGCATCTTGTGTGGATACTTTTGAGGAGATTCAATATTGTCATTTGAATCTTGGTATACTTTCATCTTTTGAGGATCAAGTGACATGTATTAATATTGCATATCCTTCATCTACTGTTGTAGCTAATGATGCTTGTGAAACCATAGGTTTGGCTCCTTCTGATTCAATGCAACAGGACATACATCATCTTCCAAAGATGGCTACTTGGGATGAGTATTTGAAAGACATTTTTGGTTTGTTTTTTGATTCCCATATTTTAGATTTGGGAGACATCATTGATAGCATAAATCTTCTCTTTAATGGAGTTGATCCTTCTTCAGTTGTTAAGGGGGAACACTCCAGCCCTCTTGTTCATTCTCTACATGATCATCCTTTATAGTTTGACATGAGTGTGGATATTTTTGGACAACATTTGGAGGAGGCTTATTTATCTTCAAAGGAGGTATCTTTGTCTTTGGATTGTGTTCTACAATCATTTCTAGGAGATTTTGGATTGTCTTCTTTGATAGTGTGACCTAGAACGCATGTTTGGAGTGTGACACCTTTCAACATTGACATGGAGACACTTGAGAATTCTTCAAAGACATATCACATCATGGTTCTTCCCACATATTCCTTTTAAGAATGGGAATACATCCTTCATATCTTCTTGGTCTTATTTCTTCCCAAGGGGAGGAACATTGTTTGACAGTCATGGATCATCTTCAACATTCATTGTCAGACATCTACCATCTTTGCAAGAGACTCTACATTGAGGGGGGGTTGCATGGTCTCTCATATTCTTCTTCTCTCTTATGGGGGTCTTTTTCCTCAAATGGGGTTTTATCCTTCTCAAGCATCATTGAGAGATTTTTTTTTTCTATCTCTTTTGGGGAGGAGTTTTGTCCCACTGGGTTTTATCCTTTACTTCATTTTTGAGATATTGCATCTACATTTGTACATGGATACCTAGCATGGCCTTGTAGTCAAGACCCATATTTTTGTTATTTTCATAAGTACAAGCCATAAGTTGTACTTAAGGGGGGTGTGTTGGTGTAAATAGGTGTTCTACCTATATATATCATATTTCCATTGTTAAGTCCACTTAGGTCCTAGTTGCTTTTTCTAGAAGTCTTAGTTGTCTAGATAAGATCTTATCATATCTTATCTAGCTGGATTTTATTTAATTCTTACATCCTAGGTAATTTAACGTTGATTCATATCATTTAAATATGACACACTCATTTAATTTTGGTACATCATCACACCTCAAACCTATATAAGAAAGGCTTTATATGTACATTGTATCAACTATGGACAACAATAAAGTTTATTTTGGAAATCTTGCATCCATAATCATAGCATGATGTTTCTTCCATTTCTCTTGTGGAAGTTATTTTGTTTTGTAGATGATCCAAGGGTGTTGAGGAGTTCACCATAAACTCCCACATTAGGAAGGGTGGACTATAATGTCCCTTTTTAAAAAATTAACCCAAGACGAACTCCAAAACACCCATAATAAATTTTCCATGGATTTTTGGAATTTTTCACTAAGGAAATTAGATTAGCACCATAATAAAGAGAGCCTCAATGCAAAGTTAAAATATAAAATAAAAATTTATAATTTTTTTTTTTTTAATAATTCCTCTCAAATATTAATCAAGGGCCATGAAGGATATTTGAAGTGTTATGCATTTTGTAGGAAAACTCTATTCAAGAGAGGCCAAGCAAGGAGAAGGAGTCATATTGATTAACCATTTTATTTTCTAATTTCTACTTCTTTTTGGAGCAATGGACTATGTTTAAATTAACCTAAATATGAAACCCTCTAGGTATAAAATTGGAGGATAAAAACACTCATTTCTTTGGAGTGATTTCATATAGGAGTCACAATTGGGATGAAACATTGAAATTATAGATTGATTTTAATATTACACATGTTCTAAAGGGGCACTGAAACTAATACAGTATTTTTCATTATTTTTAGGCAGAAATATATCATTTTTAGCACTAGTAGATGGGTATCATCCACCATATAAATCACTACCATTAAATCATGATAATGGTTTCCTTATGATCGATATTTTTTGTTGATACATTACATCATAGATTCCATGTATATAAATTACATTATTATTTATAGGGTACCATAACAGTTTAGGTTATAACTTAGATATATGGTGGATCCATATGGTATATGAAACTCTCATACCATTTTCATAATAGCAATATAAATCTAGATTATGGTGCACAACCCCTTAAAATCACTTTCACTTCTAGGACATTGATCATTGTGATGACTTCATTATTGGTCCAAGTATCAAGGATTTTAAGATCTCCTATTAATGATGTTTTAGGACTTCTAGGATGAACATAAATCGATATTATATGCTTCATAAAAACCTTGTTTTACTATTCTATAGACCAATTTGCATATCAATCAAAGTATCCAGTTTATTGCATCAATATTCTTCATTTTTTTTTTTATAAAAGGCATATAAGCCTATATATATTAATATATTTAATAAAAGAGTACATAGTTAATAGACTAATTTTTCTATGCAAATCCTACTCAAAATCCCTATACATATCTGCAAGCAATTGAAAATGCCTGAAAATATTGCAGATATTACAAAAAATCCAAAATGAGGGAGTTTTATATCTAATAGTACTAGACTATTGTAAATTTATGCAAAAAAATTCTCCCTTGTACGCACGAACGACCACCTTCATGGTTGTTACTGACTTGAAAAAACACCATCTTCATCAAAATGCATCTAAAAATATTGATGAACAACTACTATTCTTCCATGCATTCTACACAAACTGAATTTTCATCCTGGGCTTCAGAAGTTCTTTAGCAAAGAAATCAAAACCAACAATCTGCACCTTCTCTATTTGTTCAACATTAGCAATTTTTTCCCTTGCTATGAGATCTTGGTGCGCAACTTTGGAACTCTTAGCTATATTTTTTCCTTGCAATCCCTTAAAGCCTTCCACAATTGGAGCAGACGACAAATGATAAGTATTAAGTGGCATATGAGGCAAATGATCACGAAGATGAGACACACCATAATATTTTTCCTTAATATCAATGTCCATAGAAACACAAACCCTCCTGCAATTCTTCCTCAAGGCCTTCAAGAGAATATGATCATTCCTATATTGTAGAGCCAGCCTAATAGCTTCATAAATTTCTTCAAATCCGAGACGTTGCTTGAAAAATTCTCTAGGAAATAAACCTCCTAAATACCCTTCCCCATTAAAAATATTATAGCCTTGAACAACATTTAAGAGAGCATTATTGTCAAGAAACTGAGGATTGGAAAAAATTTATGTAATTGTCTCTAACTCCCTTAAATATTGAAGCAAATCCATAATATTGGACAAAAACACAAACAACACCTGGGAAGGAAAGATTAGCCAACGAGCCCTGGGACTCATGACCTCTATGCCAATCACTGACCTCATAGACTCCTCGACCTTCGGGCATTCCACTTTGAAGATCAAACTAAGGTCCTCATGAGAAAGGTTTTCTTCAAACGAATGCTCCCACGGCTGAACACTGTATTTTAAACTGAAATTCCATGGACGAAAATCCATTCTACCACTTTGCAACACACAATAATCACAACTAGAATTATATCTGCACTTGTTGCCACCAGAAGAAGCTAAAAGATAAGTTCATACAAAGTGCTACATTTGATGGAAAAAAGACTTTTTAAAGCTAATGAAGGCTTGGTAGACACATTTTCTCATTTTTCAGAGAACATGATTTCAATTCATACAAAGAGAGACCATTAAATGAATCAATTCTTTCACAATGTGTGCGAGCTCATGCGAAATCTCCCAATTCTACAATTTGTAATAAATTTTGAACACATGGAAACAGCTACAAATCTAGTCCTTGTTGTAATATTCTTCATTTTTAGACTTTAAATAATCTACAAATATAGTTCATGTTGTTGTTTGGTTTCACTATTTTACATCCATTAAAATTTAAATTTGTGTAATAAAAAAATGCCAAAAAGGAGGACATAAAATTGGAAAATACTAAACAATTAGAAACTTTTTCTTTTTTGAATTGGGGACATTACAAAATGTGCTAATTTTTTATTTCATAAATACATCTAGAATGGCACCACTACCTTCACATGATCATGTATATTTTATTGGGTTTACCCCATAATGGGAACTACTTTGGAATGCTTCCTTATGATTTTAATAAAATTCAAATTCCTTTTTATGTTGGCATCTTTCATATTATCCAAACATCCAAATCCTTTTGCCCCTTTTCATTGTTAAACAAAGATAGACCCCTCTCCAAAAATATTCACATGGAAGACATGTTTCCCCTTGGTGCTCTTTCTTCTTTTTCCAGGTTTATTTGGTCCTTCTATTAAAATGATTTCAATTTGACATAGTGCATTACATGTGATGTCTAGTGTGCACTTTGTTATTCTCAATGACCATTAAGTGTGAGTCGATACTTCATTATTTTTTATGGTACTTGAGCTAGAATTTATTATCCAATTCATCACATAATCCCTTTGTTCTCAAATATATATGTGGTTCATTCATGCAAATAAAACCATCATGGTTCTAATTATTTGGATCCAAAGTTTCTAACTGCTCACACATGCCATCTCCCATTTGTTGAATATGTATAATTGAATATTATTTAAAAAATGCCATGGCCTCTCCAACATATGTCCATATCCTTTATCATTATTTATTACTTTTTAAAATATGAACCTAAGACCATTTTCTTGTCATTACATAAGGATCGCCATGGTTGTATAAATAATATTTTTTTCTATCTTGTAAATATCTTTTGGTTTTCTAATATAGACCCAAATTTTGGCTTCCTATACTAAAAATTTGAATAATAAAGGTCTATTAGCTTGTAGAAACAAGTGTATGTTTTGAATTTTTATGTTTTTTCTACTCATTTTAGAGATAACACATTGGTTTGATACTATAAATTTATATTTCCTCATTTACTTATGAAAATTCATTATTTTTTATGAATTCAACACTCAATAGCCTTAAATGTTAGTTAATATTTCTTTATCAAAAGTATTTATGTGTAATAATGGTGGAGGACTGCATTTTAAAATAACTTGGTTCAATATCTCTCTTCTTATTGTGGACATCGAAAATATACATTGATATCACACTTTGATCTACTAGCGCCGTTTCTTCCTAAATCATCCCTCGGTCCTATTTGTTTTAATCAAATTCCCTTATAGATTAGAATTCAAAGCAATATTAGTCTCTTAATTAAATAAATTATTTGTCTAATTAAGTCACTTTTTTCACACTGTTAGTAAATCAATTCCATACGATCTAGTATCCTATTTAATTAAATGTCCAATTTATTTGATTAAATCTCTAAAAGTCTATTTATTAAATTAAATAAATTAAAACCTTATTTTGATTTAATCTAACACCATCCTTTTAATTAAAATAAATCAAAATCTTTATTTAATTAGCCTCTTATCATATTCCTCTGCTTTTTTGAGTTATTTAAATCCTAAAATCTAAGTGAAAATGGTCAAATCAACTAACATCATTTAAATTAACCAAATCATGATCAATGATAATCCTAATCACTCAAATCCTCTAGATTTTGCAACTTGCACATGAAAATCAATTTAATTTTTTTATAAATCACCTATTTTCATTCAAAAAGGCATCCAAGTGGGAATATTCCTCAAATTTGAAATCTCCCCCCCCAAAAGGACTTGTCCCTTTCAACAAAGGATATAAGCTCTTACATTGTCTCTTACATGTCTCCCACTTGGCATTTAACTCATTTTTCATCCCCCCTAAACATGTCATCTCATCAAATTCAAATTTCAAACTTGCACATGGATCAAAACTTGCTCAACCTTCATCCTCTCACATGTTGACAAGTGGCATCATATCATTAGTTGAATCTTTGTCCCACATTGATCAAATTTGGACATCTCTTCAACTTATCAATCTATAAATAAAGAGCTTATATCCTTATTTCATCATCCACATTCCAAGCAAAGTTACCATGCTAAAATACTTAGCAATTCTCATCCATCTCATTGAATCATAGCTAGGTTTTTTGCAGATTTTAGCTTGGAGCATACATTCAAAGTCTTCATCAAGTGGATCACTCTCTTCTCATTCTTCTTCATTCGTTCATTATCAAGCTTGCAAAAGGAGTTGGGAAAGGGCCAATTTCCACATCAAATTGGCACCAACTCCCTCAAGAGATCAAGAGTTTGCTTGCATTAGATAGGATTTAATTGTTTTATTTGTGTTCTTCATTTTCGTTTCTTATCTTTTGCAAATTTCAAATGGATTTCTTGAGGAATCATTTGTTTCTAACCTTGTGTTTGATCTAATTGTTTGCATGTTTATTGTGTTTGTGCAAGGTCTAGATTCAAATGGTTCACATATTGGCGCTAGAAGGAGGGCTGATCAACAGATTCTAACACATTTTAAA
>VDFB02205283.1:0-14205 GCA_007258455.2 Sequoia sempervirens | reverse complement strand
TTATGTAGCCATTCTGCAGTATTGGCTAGGATTGGCCTCAACCTTTCTCTCATGCTGGTAACTTCTTTCCTAGACCATTGTATTGTAAGCAACGGCCTTTTAGCAATTTCTTGCTCATCATAGACAGCATTCATGATATCACCTGGATCTTCAAAATCCTCTGGTAGGTCAGCAATACCATGATCTTTGATTTGTTGAACAGTCAATCTGCAATAGTCCATTTTGCGAATGGCTTCTTCATCTCTGCAATCTGCCCAGATGTCCTCAAAACGGTACCTGTGATGGTGACCCTTTTGCAACTTTTTTCTGACATCTCGGTAATCTAAATCAAACCTATACCTATAGGTTTTGATGGTCATGATCTGCATTTCAGCATAAACAGACTTAGCTTTTTGCGCAGTTTGGATAGTATATCGGCTGATGGTCAGTGGGAACTTGAATCCACGCTTGTGGTTGCTTCTTCGTTCTTTTGCATCATTATCAACTCGCCCGGTGATGTTTATGAGAACCCACTTATCCAAGGGATAACGCAGCATGTAGGGGACAACCAAGCAGCCTCTTACTCAAGTAAGTAAACGCTAAATTGAAGAAATATGCATCCAACTTTACTTACCACCTTATAAGCCTCATCAGATACTCTCCTTCTTTCCAGAGCTGGATCAAAATTGAAGAGCAAAGGCACAAAGAAAGCATCTGTGACCCGTCTAAACTGATGAAAGCTTTCCTTCAGCTCCAATTGATAGAAATATCTATACACAGCACCATCATCTGATTCCCTTTTGTAGATAGACCTGGGAATTGTTTCATCACAGCTGCTGTGTACACCAAGTAAGAAGTCGTGTAGAACTTCAATGTAGAAGGAGCATTGATCAATCACCGTAGTATTTCATCAATGCATTTTGTTTGCTCCCAAAAATAATATGCACCTTCTCGGGCCTTCTTATGATCCGGATGTATTCATACATCCATTCATGAAAATGGGATGATTCAAGAAATCCCTTGACTCTGCTCAACAATGTGATCATGTCCCTGACATCTTCCTTGAAGTCACTTCATGGAAGTCCCTTCGGCCATCTTAGAAACAGATGATCTAGGCTTCTTTAACCATTGAGTGTTTATCAACTGTTTAGCTTTATTGGGATCAGCATCAAAGATCTCCTGTGCTTTTGATATAGAAATATCAATAGATTTCTCCATATGAGGGACCTTGAAAACAATATCAAAGAAATCAGGGTCGAGTCTCAGAATCTCGTGCCCGGAGGAATCGATCACACTTCTACTTTCTCTGATGTAATGAGATGCCACCTGAAGAACAAACTCGGTATTGTGTGCAGCTGTAGGAAACATTGCCACCAAATGAAGGTTGTTGTGTACGATTGCTCTCATTGAATCAGGAAGAGGCTTCGTCTCTGTTTGCTTTGCGAAATCAACCAAGTCCTGATGACCAACCTCCGTGTCTTTTATCTCTTCCACCTTGGAGAGCACTACATTCGGCGGATAAACACCTTGATATTTGTACTTCATCTTGCCTTTTGCTTTCGAAGAAGGAGGCTTACTTGCAGTCATTAAAAATAACTAGAACTCTAATTACTCTGACTTGACGATCTTTGAAAAGAGACTGCAATCCGTTTAGCCGGAACAAACATTAATTGTTAGGAAACATGGGAAAGCGCGAAATGAGCAACGAGGATGGGAAAGCATGGAGCAGATGATGAGGCATGCAAAACGATGCACAAAAACGGAAGAACAAGGCTCAGGAGTGCACTGGTCGAAAATGAAGCTCATCTGGAAAGGATTGTAGAAAACTTGGAAAAAGTGTAAGGGCGCCAAAATTCAGCGCCCTTACATCTCAGGAAATTCACTTTTGATGCAAGGGCGCTAAATTTTAGCGCCCTTACATTTCTTCAGAGTTAGAAAATTTGACAAGTTTCAATATGTCATAGCGCTAAAATTCAGCACTTCAGCATTTTTTGGCAAATTTTGAAAAACAGGTGTAAGGGTGAGTATAAATGGCGCTCGTGCTTGGCAATGCAATTGTTTGTAACATGGAAGCTTGGAAGACAATTTTTGTTTGCCTTTGGATAGGGTTACAATTCATCATCATTATATACGCATTCAAAAGCTAAAGAAATTTTCTTTCCAAGTGATAGATCTTTTCAATGTTCGCAACAAAGCGAATGAAGAAGGCGACAAGAGGGTTATCAACACAAAAACGTTAGAAAGAAAGGCAAGATGGAGAATGCGTGAGAAATAAAAGCTTGCCATTCATTACGTGGTGAAGATTAAAAATGGATAGAACATGCGAAGGTAAAATGCGAATGAAGAGGAACACGCGAAGAAAGAGAGAGTAAACATCAACGCGTGGAAGCAAAAACGCGAATGGAGAAAGAAAACAAAAACAAAAACGCGTATAAGAACAAACGCATATGTTAATCCTTGAACAAATACAAATGAAAGAAGAAAAAAGACAAAGCAAAAACGACTTACCAGAATGAAATGCGAAGATTGCTGAAGGATAAATGGCGAAAATCTTCAAAAAACGTTTTTTGCAGTTTGAGAAGCACTTCGCCCAGCAAGAGGAGAGAAAAGAACATAAAATATAAACAATGAAAATGGCGAATTCATACTTTTAAGTGAAAAGGAAAATTAAAAAAAACCTAACTCAAGTCGAGCAATAAATTTAGGCACGAAAATTGGCACGATTGACGAAAAACGCAAAAACATGAAGAAATGTGCCAAAGCCATAAAAAAGTTTAAGTGGTGTAGAAAAGTGTAATGGCGCTAAAATTTAGTGCCATTGCATCTTTTAGAAATTTCACTGCATGCAGGGGCGCTAAATTTTAGCGCCCTTGCACTTTTTGTACTTAGCCAATTTTGGCTTCAGGGCAGGAGCGCACTTTTTCAGTGTGTAAAGAATCGAACCAAATTTTTTTTGTTTTTTCACAATTGATTTACAATGCAACATGCACCCGTTAAGGTTAGCATAAACCAAAACGATGTAGAAAGTAACTCTAACCAGAATGTGCACCAGGATCCCGATGCGGGCAAGGTGTGAGCATTGGTCAGAGGATCCCAAAGTAAATGCTGAACAAGAACTCTAACCAGAGATGCGCCGGTGAACGACGAGCATTCGGTCAGAGGATCCCTATCTATTGCAATACTGAAAAGAGCTCAACACCAAGTATGTGCTACTCAATCCGTGATGGATAAGAGGCGACCATATGGCGGAGACTTAAGGAAATTACAATGCAAAACAGAAATAGGCGGCAAGCCAGCCTCTTCCACTTGTTCAGTGGGCAGTACAAACATAGAGAAGGTGTGGAAATATTAAAATATGCTGACAGTACTACTGTACAGCTTACAATATCAGAAAATGCATCAGTTAAGCACAATATAAGAGAGTCTTCGTCCTTACAACAATATAGAATGGTAACTTCAAGTCTTCCAATAACCTTTCCCACCAAACAACTCAAATGAGTAACTTGAGCCTGCTGTTGTGACAGAAGATAGACTGTATTTTCTGTTATCAGCCACACTGAAATGCCAAAATAATCTCACAAACCTCACACCACTCAATCAAAGTGCAGATAAAAAAATGCAAATATCCTCTAAGATGAAGGCGCCTAAACTCATGACACAAAACAGACCCGAACTAATGATATTTATTTTCTGCTCACTCTCCAAGCAAGGTACAATGGTACGGCCCCAAGAGGAGGGCGATTTTCTCTTAAAAATTCAATACTTTATTAAAAATCATGAGACTTCACAATAAGTGGCGCCTAGCCATGACTAAGGTAAATATGCAATACCCACAAGGAAATCTTTTTGTATTTTTGGATTATGAATTAAAAGAGCTTACAGCTATAAGGCAACAGCAACTTGAAAACATGACAAAATGCTTGAATAACACTACCAAAATGCAATATACTCAACTACAATGCAAACTATCAAATTACCAGCTAACCTCTCAACTAGTTGCTATCTTTCAAGCAAGAAGATGAGCCCATGCTAGGAGGTGTGCTTTCCTCGAAGCGAGTGCCTGAATACAATCCAGCAGCATAACGGTGTAGTAGACAGAAGATGCCAAATGAAGAGCTGAGGCCTGCTTAAATAGAAGTGAGAGAAACATCTAGAAACTTCCAGAGGGCGCCCCAAAACCCTAATTTTCAATTTCCTCTTTTCCCTCCAAAAGATGGCGTCCTTTTTCCTCCATAAAATATTTCACTTTTAAAATAAACTTCATCTCTCAAAAGGGCGTCCCATTTAATAATCTCAAAATTTGACATTAAAATATAATTTATCTCCTTATGACGCCTTGACCCTCAAAAGTCCCCTTTTTTAAAAACAACTTAAAGTTGTACTGCTAAGCAAGGGGGGTATAATATTAAAATAATAATATTATAATAAAACACTTATCTCTCCACCAAAAATGCGCCCAAGGCCACGAACTGAAGTGCCAGCTGAAACAACTGCAGAAGAGGACCAACTGAACTGAACCCAAACTGTCCACTGCCAAAAATAGAATTTACTAAAAATAGTAAATTCGCTGGGTTGCCCGAATGCCAACCGAACACACCACCATCGCTGGGCTTCCTCTCAAAACCTGCAGTTAGAATCCGGGCAATGTAAAACCCAAACTCAAGCAACAACCTCCTCAAAACTAGGAAACCTAATTTCATCATCCGCATGCCTACCGTCTCCTAATAGGCCAACGGTCAACAAACGACACTTAGAAGGGACATTAAGCAAATAATCACATGATGTGTCCACAAAAGGTGGAAGTGATGAGGTAATAACATGTCAAGTCCACCAAAAGTGGAAAATCTCCAACAACCTCCTATGTGGTCCCTAAGTAAACTTAACTAAGGTGTAATCATAACCTAGGACAAGGTACAAGACATTTAATTACACCAACAAAGTTTTCCCTAAAATACAACTATAGACTAAAAAAATGACTATATTTCTAAAAATATGCCCTAAAAATGCCTATAAAATAAAAAGCATGCCCTCAAATGTGACTATAGACTAAAAATCATGACTATATTGTAAATAACTTCATCTTTTTGCCCTAAGTATTTTTTTCAGTTGTTTAGTTTTGCCAAATTTTTGTAGACTTTGTATATTTGGTGTTTTCCGACATAGCATAAGTTTTTTAAAGACCCTACCTATTTTTTGCAATTTTTTCTCTAGGCTCATGGAGTGGTGGAAAAGGAAAAAAAATTAAACAATTAAATTAAGTTGTTGAAAAGTAACTTTAAATTAAAAGATGACTTCTACTTAATTATTTAAAAAGGTCGATATAAATGATTGATTAAAGTGTTGCTAGACACAAGGTCCTAAAAGTGAGTGATAAAAATGACTCTAATAATTTTGTAACTTTGAGGGAATAATAAATTATTTCCTCAAAAAAGTTATAAAAGGGAGAAATGTTTTTGAAAAAGGTCTTCCTGCTCCTTCAAACAATTTCATTTTTTTAAGAATGTATGTGATTTTTTTCTTCACCCAAGGACAAACTCTAGAATGTGGGTTTCGAGAAAAGAAAAGAAAACTACTAGTCTTTTAGTGCAATTCCACATAGGGATTGCTATTGTGCTATAGCTAATTGAGATTTCCAATTTTTTAGTTTTGGTGTGAAGATTTCAAAGTTTCTTTTGTAGTGAGGTGATATATTTTATTGTTGATTTATCCTATATATCTTGGTGAGTCTCCGATGATTGGAAATTTTTAATCTATACTGCACCCCTACTACACACCACTGTACAACCTCATACATGACTCTAATCCAAAAAGAAGGGTTGATTCTTAGAGTTTGACTTAAAGTGAGTTCTCCAGACACTAACTTTGGGAAAAACAAAGAATTATTTATATTGGTTGGTGTGTTGGATGAAAGTAGATTCTTGCAATATGGTGACACTAAACATTTTTTTCATGATTAGAATGCTCCTGACATGCCTGTAGTACTATTTGGGTTTTCTAATTGATTAGATGTAGCATCCTCAACGTCCAATTTGCAATTAGATGGGATCCCTTGGTTGCTTGGTCCTAAGAATTATTCATATACTAGCATATGTTGGTTAAGCACTCGAAAAACTCCTATTTTGTCTTTAAAAGCATTGCATTTTTCCTTTCACGAAATCATCAAAATGGTGTGCACCATGGAGATCTATGTTGTTTTGAAGGTCTTTATTTAGACTTAGTAGTGGGGACTCCACTAAAGGTGTTGCACCTAGACCCCTGCAATGGACGTTGCCCCTTGACCCCATTGCGGGCATTTCCCTCAAACTCCCACCAAAATCATTTGATTTATTGAGTACTCTCTAAGTCTGATTTTGCGAACTATGTTTCCAAGTTTGCCTACAAGTTCTTCATCTATAGTGTCGACATCGATGTGAAAAATCCAATGTTCCACGGGGACATGTCCCCCCAAAATCCACATGTTTCGGAGACGAGGACGTTTTAGAGATGCGGGGACAGGTGCGAGACATCCCCCCATCGTACTGCCACCTCCGTTAGGATGCCAAAAACTTCAAGGAGACGTCAAGGACGTCTAGACGTCTCGAGGACTTCTAGCTGTCCCTTGAGCGTCTCAGGGATGCCCAGCTGTCTCCCACACTGGGACATGCAAAAGTGTTTTATTTTAAAATTTCATTGAAATTTTTTGGATTGTGAGCCTTTGCCCAAACCCTACAGGCTTGGGGGACCCCTCTAGAATCCCATAAGCAAGACAAAACACTAGATCATTCTTCACTTTTTTGCTCACATATGCCATTTGATGTTTTGCAACAGCTAGGTGAAGAGGAGAGAGACCAGTGAGAAGAGTGAGTGAAAGAGTGATATTGAGGTGCTGCAAGTGCAAGAAAGGTGAAAAGGAGAAAGAAGAGGAGGAGAATTCTACACCATCTTAGAAGGATTTTTCAAACACAAGGGATGCTTTTCTTGCATGAGAATAGCTCCAATCCCTTCTCCAAACGCATCACATTGCAATTCAAAAATTTTGGAGAAATCTAGTAAGGCCAACATAAGACACGAGCTCATGATCTGCTTGAACTTGTCGAAAACCCCTTGAGCATTTTAAGACCATGCAAATGCCCCCTTTTTGGTGAGGTCGATCAATGGAGCAGCCATGTGAGAATAACCTTTGACAAACCTTCGATAGAATCCACAAAGTCCTAAGAACCCCTTCAGATGAGACACGTTCTTAGGTGGAGGCCAATCCATGATTGCCTTAATTTTGTCTAGAAGCTGATTATGTGGCCAAGGTAGAATAGTTTTGCTAGCCCAAATTCACACTTTGACTCCTTGGCATAGAGGCATTCTAACTCAAGAATACTAAGTACCTCATCCAAGTGCGTAAGATGCTCCTCCCAAGACTTGTTGTAAATGAGAATATCATCGAAGAAGATCAAAAAAACTTCCTCAACTGCTTCTGGAAAATCTTGTTCATACAAGATTGGAAGGTTGCAGGAGCATTAGTCAAGCCAAATGGCATGACTAAGAATTCATAATGCCCAAAATGACATCGGAAAGCAGTTTTCTCAATGTTTGACTCCCTCATTCTAATTTGATGGTACCCGGACCTGAGATCAATCTTTGAAAAATACATTGCACCATGGAGCTGTAATGTCCCTTTCTCGAGCATGATCTTTTCAGTTGACCGTTGGCCTATTCCGGAGATCCGTAGGCTACTCGGAAGGTGAAATTAGGGTTTCCTGTTTTGACGGTTGTTGTTGCTCGAGTCTTGACATTTGGATTGCGGATTCTTTCTGGGTTTTCAGAGAGCTTCGCAGTGGTGTGTCTGGTTTTGTTTTCCGAGCACTTTTTGGAATTTACTATTTTTAGTAAATTCTATTTTTGGTAGTTGGCAAGTTGGTTCCGGTTCAGTTGGCTTCCCTCAGTTGTCAGTTCAGTTGGAATTGCTCATTTTGGCCTTAGGATGCGTTTGGAGAGATAAGTCGAGTTGATTTTTAAAATGTCATATTTTAATGTTATAATACCCCCCCTTGGCCTAGTCTCTTAACTTAAAGTTATTTTAAAAAGTGGTTTTCAAGGAGGGGCGCTTCATGAAGGAGATTTATATTTTATTAAAGTCAAAAAGGAAGCTTGATTTTTGGACGCCTAACTATTGAAATGGTGAATTTAAAATTAAAAGTCAAAAGTGAATGTTTGAATAGGGGCGCCATCTCTTGGAGGGAAAAAGAGTTATTTCAAATTTGAAAATTAGGGTTTCTAGAAGCTTCTAGAGGGCCTTCTCAAATTTATAAAAGGAAGACTTGGGTCCTCATTTGATCATCTTATATCTGAAGTATTGTTATGCTGCTGGAATGGTGCTGGGACTGCTTCGAGGAATGAAAGCCTCCTAGCCTTGGCTCGACTTCATGCTTGAGAGATAGCATCTAGTGGAGAGGTTTGCTGGTTGTTGAGTGAATTTTGTAGTGAGGATTGCTTGTAGCACTTGGGTTTTTCATATGTAGTTCTGTTTCTTGCATTTTAGTAATTTTCTGGAGTTGCTAATTATCTTGGTTGTAAGTGAGTTTCAATTGCAGATTTGAAAATAAAAATTATCTCCTTATGGGTATTGTCTCATTGCATTTATCTGTCAAGGGCGAACTGTTTTGGCAAGTTTCAGATTTTATGATGAAGAACTGAATTTTATAGGAAGAAATTGCCCCTCCTTAAGGGCTGTACCATCTTGTCCTTGCTTGGGATTCGTGCAAAAAAAGATACAGCAGTTTTAGGTCAGTTTTTTGGTTCTTACTTGGGCGCCTTTGTCTTAGGGAGCTAATGCATTTCGTTTGGGGTCGTTTGATTGAGAATTGAGGGAGTTGTGATCATTTCAATTGGATTCTGTGTTGCTGGTTATTAGTTTCAGACCTTGGTTCAGTCATATCAGTTTGCATTTAGGCTGTCATTTGGGTTGAGTTGGTGTTAGGGAGTCATGATAAGCATTGTGGAAGACACATTTACTATTGCAACAATTTGAAGAGCTCTAATCCTTGATCTTGCAGGCATTCTACATCTCATTGTAAGCTGGACAATAGTACTATCAGCATCTTTCTTATTCTTGCTATTTATACGTTGTAATTCCCACTAAATAAGTGGAAGAGGTTGGCTTGCCGCCTATTTACTTTGAGTTGCATTGAAGTTTTAATATTTCCGCCATATGGTCGCCTCATTCCATTCTGGATTGGGTAGTGCATACTTGGTGTTGAGTTACTTTCAGCAGAATTAGTGATAGGGATCCTCTAACCATATGCACGCCGTCATCTAGCGCATTCTTGGTTAGGGTTATTTCAGTTCGTGCATTGCATTGACATCCTCTGACCACATGCTAACACCTTGCCCATCTCCTGGTGTACATCCTTGGTTAGAGTTGAATTCTGCATTGTTTAGTTATTTGCTAACCCTAACAGGTGCACCTTGTTTGTAATCACTTTTTAGAAAAAAAAAAAAAAAAATTGGCTCAGAATATTTCAGTGGTATCAAAGCCACATATCCTATCATCCTATGAAACAGACCGTCTATGAGTGACAGAGAAAAGAGATACATAGCAAGGGAAGACAAGAAGGCTGCAAATAAGTTTCAGCTCTATCAGGCTCTAGAAGGTCAAACAACATCAGAGGTTTTGAGGGCTCATTGGGAGTCTTCTCAGGAAACAGAAATGGGGGATAATGAGAGGACCTCAGGTGGTAGCAGAGAGGATAGTGGGAAAAGAAGAGAAAGATCGATAAGTCCGGGAAAGAGGTTCGAGAGGAAAATCGATGCCTTAATGGATATGGTATCTTTCATGATGGGGAAAATGGGTCATAACCCAATTCCACAGAATACTCCAGGACATAGGGGAGAACACAGTGCCACCAACTAGCATAATGGACATGCTGCTCAGCCTACTTCAAACAACACATACATTTCTTCCAGGCCATTCAAACCCACCTTCTTGGCACCAGTAAACCCTCAACCTGAGCCAGAAGAAAATACATCATTTGTGGAACAGTTGAGACTCGGTCGTGCTGAGTACGATTCTCTCCCTGATGAAATTAAGATAGATATGTCTTACAATGATTTCATGGATCATAAAAGGAAGAATAAAGGACAAGGAAGGCATCATGAACAAAGGAGGTCAGCAGTGCAAGGGGATTTGCATCAAGCTATCAACAAGGTTATGCTTCCACACTTTGATGGGAGTGACAACAGTTCAGCAAGAGCTTGGATACAGAAGTTAGACAACTACCTAGCTCTTAAACCCATGGCAGAATAAGAGGCGATTAAGTTCGCTACGCTACACCTAGATGGGGTGGCGCACGAGTGGTGGTACCATGGCCTAGTCACTTTAGGTCATGGGTCTATAACTACCTATGATGAGTTCACCAATAGGCTCATAGAGAGGTTTGAGAAAAAAGATCCTAAAGTGCATTTCAGAGAATTGGCACAGCTTAGGCAATATGGCACAGTGGATGCCTACATAGCTGAGTTCCAGAGACTTTCAGTCATGGTCACAGGAATCACTGAGAGGCGTTTGGTGATCCTATTCAGTGAAGGATTGATGGAGCCACTTGTAAAGTGCCTTGCCAAATCTGAACACTAATTTTCTGCCCTTGAAATTTTGACAAACACTTTGCTTGCAACTTCCAACTTGCTGATAATAAGTTTCAGATTGTATTTGAAATGCTTTTGATGAATACAAATGCAATACAATTGATTCCCAAATGTTTCCAAGCATCTAGCAATGTCCTAAGATGATGTGCAATGTGTTTTTGTACCTTTCAAATGCATAAACATGAAAATCTAATATAAAAAGTAAACCTACAGCCAAGGAACATTTCTACAAACATTTGGCATGCAAACTAGTTTAATACAATGCAACTATATATGAGAGACATTTTGACAAATAGTTGGCAAGTAAACTCCTTAACACTCCAACTTGGTATTGAGAAGATATGAAAGGAATTACAAGTTGTTCAAGAGTTGCAATCAGACCTTATATAATGGACTTTAACTCACTAATACTATATGCTAATGACTGAAACTCAATGCTTAATTGCTATGACTGAATTTACATTGCATAAGCAAATTTATTGCTTTCTAGATGACTGAAATTACATTTATAATATGCTGGTTACATTTGATATGAATTCTATATGACAGATGACTGTAAATGCAATGCAACAAAATGTGGAACCTGGAAATTCTGTAGCAGCTACCATAAAATGATTCGATTCCCTTTATTGAAGATGTCAATGCCTTCAAGAATGCTGCACCAATACTCTTTGACCCCACACGACCCTTGGAGAATTTTATTGGAATTTTTACAGCCTTTCTAAACCAAAATCGCCCCTTCATAAGAGGGTCGCCCCTGCTTGCCTGGCAATATTTTAGAAAAATAAATACAGCCTCTAAACTCCTCAAATTTGTTATGAAAATGATTGCCAACACCAAAGGAAGCAATCCCTCAAGTGCCCACAAAATTATATCTCCTTATTGAAGAGCAATGAATGAAAATGTGATTTCTCTCATGGCTGATCTGCAGACTGAAACAAAATTACAGACCTCAAAATATCTCATAAATCTCTCCAAAAATAACCTCCAATGATTGCAATAAGTCCAATGAGAAAGATTGAAGTATCTTCCTCCACTATCCAACTAGGGTTGGTGTTGCACAACCGAAATTGGCACTTAACCAGCTAGGTTTGGTCTTTCACAAACGAAGACTGGAAATCAATAAGCTAAGCATTTAGCTTCAGCAGTGTAGTAGAAAGGTGTATTCAACTCAAGATGTCCAAATGCATAGCCCAAGCCTCTTTTTATACTTTTTCAACCTCATCACCAAGAGACTTTTACAAGATTCCAGAAATATTCCTTTAAGTGACTTTATTATTTTATTATTTTATTACTAAGTCACTTAAGTCACTTTTTACTATTAAATTAATTAAATAATAAGTCATCCCTTTTGATATTTTATTTTATGGGAATAACTTAATAAATAATTAATTTAATAACATCTCTTGATTTAATTAAATCATCAATTAAGCTATCCTCATAAATTATCAATAATTTGGACAACTTAATTAAATAATTTAATTAAATCTCCATACCTCCAATTCGGGGACATGACAGTCCTCCCTTCTCAAAATTGCTTGTCCTCAAGCAATTCACAACTGTCAATCCATCTCAACTATCACAACATTTGATGCCTGAATTGGAGAATCAACTATGCCTGTCCACTAGCCACCTGGATCCCAAGTGAAGATCTGTGTAATGTCCCTTTCACCACCAAGTAGCTCCTGCAGCACTAGCACAACTTGTTGAATCCACTCAATAGCTGATATAAACAATGCCAAATATGGATGTGCAATGGAACTCCAAGTAGGACTACCATCAATCAATAAAGACTTTGAGAAAATAAAATCACCAACCAACAAGTAGATAGCTTCCCTATCATATGAAATAGGTAACCAATCCAAAGATGAGTTGTAGATGACTTCATTACCTTCCAAAGACAACTCTTGAGTGGCTGATCCACTAAGAGTGTCATCACTAACATCATCAACCTCCTCAAGAGAGTGATCAACCTCCCCAACACATGAAGAAACCTCAAATTGTACCAAGTCTTTTGATTGACCAAGCTTATCAACCTCATCACAAAGTGCATCCTTCCTTTGAGTAAAGAGTCTTCTAATGCTATCAATTCCTTTTTTTCTTGCCAAGTTGGAAAGATTGACTTTTTCTTTCACATCTTGAAGATGTTTCCTTGCATTTGCAGCCACTAATCTAGCCTTCTTGGCCTCTCTCATCCACTCTTCATTCATCATTTCAAACCTTTTGATCTCTTCAATGCCAAAGTACACAAAATCAACCCTCTTATGCTTGATATCTTCATCTCCACCAATGGGTGTAGGGCTGCCATCAAAAGATGATATCACATCATTGGCTTGTTCATGATCACCAACTTCCTTTTCATAAAAATGATGATGCTCCATGTGGCTGTCCTCAAACCAATCCGTGATGACATCATGCCATTGTAGAGTGTCACCTTCATTGTGTATAGTTGAATCACTAGTGGCTGCTCCACTAAGTAAAGGATCAACTATCTCAAACACCTCTTACCGATCCCAGATAGGATCTAGACTAGATTGCGTATTTAAATGCTTAACTTATACAATGATTATTCCAAGTTAATTAAATCAAAAATTAACTTATGGAAATGACAAAATGAAAGTAATAACAAGGTGATTATAACTGAAAGGAAGGAAATGAGAGAAAGAAAGAGAGAAGAAGAGAAGTGCAAACAACGCTTGATAACGGAGTTCGTCACAGAATGTGACTACGTCTCCGGGTCCACTCCAATAGAGAGACCGATCCGATTAACTCCAAAATCGATTACAAATGATGCACCAAGACCATCAGTTCGGCAGCATAACAGGGCTCCGACATTCAACAATGGCTTGAAAATTCTTCAACAAGACCCCTCTCTTCCGTGTTGCCTCAGCGTCAAGACTTCATCACCTGAAAAAAAACTTATGCAACTCTCACCTCAAGCCCCCTTTTTATACAAATAATTTGCTCAATTTGGCCTTTAACCAATTGATTTGCAAATATTCACCTTATCTCTCCAAATACATAAGAATCTTCAACAATCTCCCTAAAATAATTTAATCTCCCAAATTTACATAATAATCTTTTAAAAAAATAACCCCCACTTTATAAAATAAATTTAAGCCCTTCATTTTATTCCCATCGGGCTTTATTGTTTCGGGGTTAATCCATAGAAAGATTTATAGTTGGTTTTAATTTTATCTTATAGAGGAGTTTGTTTTTATTTTATAAGGCATTCGGGTTTGATCAGTTTACAAAACCAACCGCTGCCACATATATATTAAATTCATTCGGTGGCTCAGCGGTGGCTATGGATTTTATTCCCTGGCCGGTTCGGGGTTCAAAACCTGCCGGCCGTTGTTTGTTTTTTTTTTTTAAAACAGCCCACGAAATCTTAACAAAACCAAATGCCACCATACATATATTAACGGTCATTGCGTGGCCTATTGGTAGCCCGCGCCGATAGGAATGCAGGGGTTCAGGGTTCGAGCCCCTTGTGGGCAGTTTTAAACGAATTTTGCAACCGAAACAATGAACACCAAAGATGCAGGGGAGAAGCCATGTGTCTTGCCGCCAAGGTGCCACGTGGCAAGATTTAATTGGCAGAGAACACAA
>VDFB02205280.1:72728-128809 GCA_007258455.2 Sequoia sempervirens | reverse complement strand
TTTTTTTTTAAAGCCACATCCTCTTCAACAAGGAGAACATAACTATCTCCAAATATATAAAATAGATCCTCCCTTTGGTCTCCCTCGTGGATAAAAATGCATCTTTGATTGATACTATTGCAATCATCTTCAAAAAAAAAAAAAAAACCCTTAAATGAGTCAACAACATCATCATCCAAGTCCTCAATATCTTACCAAACAACCTCATCCAAAAGACACAATGACTCTTCATCTACAAATGAGCACTCGTAAATTTCCATTGAAGCCAATAAGTTATTTATTTTTAGCTTCAATGAGTCCTATAATGTTTGATATTTTATTTAAAATGCATGGCCCTCTCTCATTCTTTTGCATGATATTTTTTCATAAAAATTATATTTTCTTTTTCTATTTATCATTGAAAACATAAAATAAGTTATTGAATTAGTCAAAAACTAGCTTCTAGGATATAGGGATATTCCTAAATCTATATTTTTTATGTGTAAAGAATAAACATTCTATATTATAAAAAATTGCTATCTAGAAACATCTTCTCTTTTATTTATTTATAATATATTAGTGTCCACACACTCATCACCTATGAAAATCTTGATTTTGTACCATAAGATATTGATTTTCTATCCTAGGGAAAGTTGAAGCTTAAGAGGGTCACACATTAAATTGATTATAGACGATTAAAATAATTTGAGGACCATTATAATTTACCTTTTTGGGACTTGTTAGATTTGAAATGACAAGTTACTTTTTGAAGGCTATGAAATCAATTGAAAATATAGGAAAAATACTTCTCATTTGCACCATTTTTTATGGTCAAAGGAACTAGCAAGAGGTAATGTGATTGGGTTCAAAATTTACATTGGCTCACATTAGATAGCTCAAGGAGAGTCATAATATTGAGGGAATAAATAAATTTTAGGTATAAGGGTTGTTAGCAAGAAAACTAGGGAACAAAAACTGAAGTTCTAAGCCTCAAGTAATTTCTGAGTGTTGAAATTTATACCCCAAACTCAATCATATAAAGGACACCAAGTGATTTATACAAAGGATGAACTAATTAATTATATAGCCACAAAATAATAGATAACATCAAATAGTTAGAAGTTTGGTAATCATTATATTAACCATATCCAAAAGAGTACAATATATATCTTCCCCTGTACTCTTCCTATCTCTTTCCTTTCTTACATACAACCTTTATACATGATACAATTTCATATATAGTTCTTACATATATTCATTTTTTCTCTATTTCGTATTCTGCTTATCTCTCTTATATCTTCTATCATTAATATCTTTTGCTATACATATATCTACAAGATGGTACATGACCCATATATTCTACCCCTTCTCTAGATGGTATCTTTATAACCTTAGGGTCTACAAGCTCTTTGTAGCAAGATGCAGTAGAATTTGGTCAGAGGTACATCTACTTTGTAACTCTTTCTAGCTAACATCATCCCCCCTTTCAAAATGTTGACTTGTCCTCAAGTCAATGCCACCATGATAGAAGGATATCCTTTTGGATCTCCTTTAGGTTGGAAAATTTATTATCCCATTGAGTTTTAGCCAAATTTAGTTGTTGGGTTTACACTTGGATCTATAGCAAGAGCTTCTTTTCATCCAAGAGCATTTGAGGAATTTATATCTTTTGGGAAAGTTATTATGCCTCTTGAAGAAATATGATCATGTGTGCTACACTTAAGCTGACTACCTCTCAAAGTTGGTGAAATTAATTCTAGACCTTGTCTCTTTGATCTTGTAGCTATTGGAATTGTGCATGCAGTTCTTCTATTTGCACTCTAGACTACCCATTTGTATCCTATAATGCATCATAGGTTATGGCTCTTTGGATTATCTAAACTTCTAACTGATCCATTTGAGCCTTCGTTACTATTGTCACTATTGGCCATTGTAAACAAAACTAGTATAATGAATTTAGATCCCCTTTAGCGTTCTTCAATGTACTAATCTATGATTCTAGGGCAGAGTGTGTGGTAGCAACCTTCATCCATTCCTTATATTTTTGTGTCCTCTAGTACTCTACCTATATTTGTTTCCTTAATGTTTTATTTTGTGATTGGGTGTCCTTGACCGCCCCCTCTATCAAAATTCTTAGTTGCATTATCAATGGTTGGGATGAGTCCCCTTGGATTTGAGGGAACTTCCTTTGTATATCCTTTACTAACTCCCCTAACTAGTTAGATATTTTCACATGATGTTTCAAAATATCTTCTCAAGCTATTTGGTGTAAGATATCCCATAACTAGAATTTATGTAGAGGTGAAATTTTTCTAAGGTCCACCTATGACCCTACCAATGGAAGTTGGAGTAGTTGTGGGGATGTAACCAGTTGTAGTTGCTTCTGTTTGGAAAAAAAAATCTTTATGGAATACATGAAAGATGTGGCTAAGGAAGAGGGTGTCTCAGATTCTGTAGGTTTAGAAGATTATTCTTGCTCTGATGAAACTACTTTAAGATTTGCTTCTTTGTCTCACAACTTTTGATAAGCTTTTTTTGTTGCCTCTTGTATCTCCTTTTGTACTGCTTGGGTGACTTCCAATTTCTATATCATCAATTTATTCAACCTCTATTTGCACAAAATCTCTTTGGTTTGGATCTCTACTATATTTTACTTTTGTGAAGGTGTAACTGTAGCAGTTAATTCCCCAATGGCTAAGTCTATTATTTGCTCCTTTTCTTTTATTACTTTCTCCCTTCCCTTCTTTAATACGGTAGTCAGGGGGTATGAAAAGTGATCAATTAAATCTTCTATGGTTTTTTTTTATGTTGTCATATATCATATGATTGCACTCTATGTGATCACTTGATTTGGTATCAACATGTTTGGTTACTTTTGAAGGTTCATGTCCATTACCTCCTTGCAAAATAACCCATTGTACATAGTTGATCCTCATCTACCAGTGGGGAAACCTCTAGTATATTTTTAGTTTCTAGAAGAGAAGTGGTACCACCTATTCTTCTTCTTCTATGTCCACAATTTATGGAAAAACGTCTCTATGTGCATTGTCCTTTCTCTACTTCAGCTTTTTCTCCGCACTCATTTGTAAGAGGGATTTTGTAGCTTCCTCTTCCATTGGTTTCTTTCTAGGAGGAGTGATTGTGAGCCTTCTCTTCCTTGGCCTACTACTTCCTCCTTAGGTAGATTCTATAGGTGGAGTTTCAATTTGAAGCCTTCTCAACCTCTAGGGAGTGGACGTGTTCTACTCCTCTGACTCTAGCTTTGGTAAACCCCCTTTTTCATGTAGTTTTTCCTTATTCTTGTTGAAGTGTTCCTAGGCCTTCTTCTTTGCTAAGTTCTCCATATATTCCTATTAAGTAGTGAACTTCTCAGTTTACAGATCTTTGTAGAGGGTGAGGAGTGTGGAGGTATATGCATTCATTTCGATATTTGTTACCTCATATAGGAGTTGAGGTATCCATGATATTCTCAAATCAATTGCTTCCATAAAGGTGTACTCTTTATCTACTAGGAAGTATCCTTAATGTATTGTTGAACCAACTCATAGGAGATGATGAGCTCATTTAATGGCTCAATTTTGATAGGGTCTATTATCTATTTTTTGTTGCTATCATAGACTTTGACACTAGGTTGTTGACATTTTCTATGTTATTCCCTTAAAACCATAGACCTTGGGCATAAGTTTATCTTTGTGACTTTAATGACATTATCATGCTATGTGGATTACCTATGTTGAATTTACAAGTGGTTGAATGAATGTTACTAAGGTAATTATAGATATACATTTGTTTGTGCGTGTTAATGCTATTTTACAGGTTTCCACTAAAATGTTGATGTCAACAAAGCCTACTATGTGGGAGAAATTATTGCCAGCTGGTCAGTTACTAAGGAGTCAAGAAGTTGATCATTAAGAATTCAAAGAAGGAAAACTCTCATGGAGGAAAATTCCTAGTTTGAGCAAAAATAATGTAACTACCTTTTTTAATGGTCATATTTATTGTTGAGAAAATATAGGGAGTGCATTGTGCTAGATTCCCATTGAAGCAAGTTTGCTTTGACCAATTTAGCACATGCATAACTTCCTCCATCTTTTTTTATGCTTTCAATAAGTGGCATCCTCCTATTTTGATGGAGTCGACTACCTAGGTAGTTAGGGTTAGTCAGTAGTTTTTCTCTATAAATAATGGTCAGATGCTCCTTTCAATAAGTTTGGACATTCTGAGTTTGTACTCGCATTTTCTAGTTTTATAGTTGTATGCTTCAGATGGACTTATGCTTTCAAGAAATAATATGATATGATATTTTGAGTTGTTGTATTTGAGTTAGTGTAAGGGAGACTCACTCAAAGGGTCCTACTTGGTGAGAATTCCATCTATTAGTCTAGAAGTCATTTTCTATTCAGTAGCTAGTTCCAGTTTTAGCAATTGTCTGTTCCTACAACCACTAAAATTTTGTTCTGTGACTGTTCCTGCAACCAAGGAAGACAAAGTAGTTTCCTATTTGTTTGTTGAAATTTCCATTTATGTCATTCATTTTTAGTCAATTGGATTAATGCTTAGTCTAGATGTTGATTTATGCTTAGTATTTTCATTGATTTCTTTCCAGCACTTGATTTCCAGCATTGTTTCTTTCCTACATTATGGATGATTACAATGAAGTCCTAGTGCACATACAGTGTTGACCCATTTCAAGTTTATGTCCCTGATTTGACAAGTGAAATGCACCTTCATGATGAGTAAGATAGCTACTTAGTGTAGATGTTCAATCTCTAAGTTATAGCCCTAAAGGCTTAGTTATTAAACCATTGTAGGAGGCCAACATTTTTGGTGCCATTGTTGGGGATGGTGTCAAACTAGGAAGTTCTTTGGATTCATTGATAGTTTCTTTCTTGTTGTAGTATTTTTGAAAGTTTTCTCTTAGTATACCCATCACTTAGGATTGTAATGACCCCCTATTCTTTCAACAATTCTTTGTGTGAGTTGGTTGATATTGAGTTGATACCGCATGCATAGAGGAAGGAGAAGAGATGCTCATGGGAGATTCCTTCCTAATGACCCTAATCCATTCCAACTAGTTGAACATCCAAATTTTCCAAGGGACAAAGAAGAAGAAGAAGTATACCCTTTTGTTGATGCATTTCCCAATCTAACTAGTTCTGACACTTCCTCTAAAGACCAAAATCTGATTGAGAATCACCTTGCTTTGGAACTTCATCATGTAGGAATGGGTGATGAGAATAATGACAATAGAAATAGAAACAGACCTAACCAGCCAACTTTTCCATTCCCAATTTCTCATCAGAATGAAGTTGGCAACCTCAAAAATATCCCTGCTTCAGTCCTTCCTAAGTTCTATGGACTTGTCACAAAATATCCTGACACTTTCCTATTTCAGTTTGATATCCTCTACATAAGCTATGACTACACCACTGATGCTTATAGGCTTAAGTTGTTTCCTACCACTTTGAAAGAAGCTGCATTGAGATGGTTTATGAGCTTAGGCAGGAATACTATGGATACTTGGTATGACATGAAGACAAAGTTCCTTGAGAAGTATAAGGAGTATTGCAGGGGTAGTGACATGAGAGGAGATGACATCTTTAGGATGCAACTAAAGGAAGATGAGAGTTTGGAGGATTACATTTCAAGGTTTTTATTTTGCTTACAAAAATCTTCACATCATACACTCAATGAAGAATCTCAAAAGATTCTTTTCCTTAAAGGAATCAATGAAACTGCATTGATGCTTTGGAAATGATGGAAGGAGGAGATATCACCCAAGTTCCTTGGGATGATATTAAGAAAATATGTCAGAACTATTCCAAGGCAACTTCAAAGAAATGAAGAGGTTACCAATCCTCTATGGGTAAATCATCCACCAATGGAGTATCAAGGATGGAGATTACTCACTTGTTTGGAAATTTCAAGCAAGACATTATAAATAATCTAGCTACCCAGTTGGATACACTTCAAGCAAAGAAGAAGCATGAGGAGGAAATGACAATGTTGACAGAATATTGCCCTCATTGCAGACAAAAGAAGAAGGATTGCAGATGCAAAATGGTGGCTAACATTGATATAAAGAAGATCCCACCCGAGTTCAAGCCAATCCAGGGTAATGATGATCAACTCTACTACATTTCACAAAGGATACCATGGGCTCCAAGACAAGGTATGCCACTAGATTCATTATCTTTTGTTAGGCCTTATTTTAATTCTTATGCATCTAGTAACCAATGACAACCCCCATATCCATCCAACTATGGAGGATATCCACCACAACCTTGGAATAACCCTCCAAATACTTGGCCCAATCACCAAAACTCTCCACCCCAGTGGCAACAACCTTAGGGGAATTGGTAGTAGTTTCAGGGAATTTGGAAACCATCTCTAGGAAACTGGCAACAAACATCCCAATGGAGGGGAGGACATCAATGGCCAAACTAGACAACTAGCCACATGCAGCCACCTTCTCATCCCTAACAACCTACTATAATGCCTCCTCCTACTAGCTCAAATTCAAGCACACCTAGACCTAGTTAGTTACTAGCTCATCGTACACCTAACCCAAATAACAAACCACAGTAGTAGCAACTAGTATACTCTACAAATCCTAATTAATTCCTTGCATATGTTGTGAGTGTAAGTGACATTCATCTACGTTTAGGAACTACTTTACTAGCTCCTTCCACTCCTATCATCACTGAGCTTCCTGTGGAAGAAGAGGAGCCTTTGAATGTCCCCATTCAACCAAGTGTGCCTAAAAATATTGAACTAGTTCTAGTTTAGCAAACTACCCAAGATCCACCATTTCCTCAAAGGTTGGAGGTCCCTAAACAAAAAAAAGAAAAGGAGGAAACAACCTTTGACATTTTGGATCATTTGAATGTCAAGATACCTTTGTTTCAAGCCATAAAAGATGTCCCAATATATGGAAAAGCAATCAAAGAAGCATTCCTTAAAAATTCAGGGAGGAAAAAGGACCCCACCATTATTCATGTAGTAGGACAGTTAGCAGACATCATGCTTGGAAAAGTTACAGTTCCTAAGTACACTAACCTAGGTAGCTCTGTGGTGGGAGTTGTCATAAATGGAGTCCAAATAAGGAATGCTCTTATTGACTTGGGAGCAACAATAAATGTGATGACTAAGGATATCCTGCAACAACTAAATGTTGCAAACATGAGACCTACTCCTACTATCCTGCAACTTGATAATAGTTCCACTATCAAACTTGATGGTATAGTAGAGGACCTAGTGGTAACTCTAGATTCTTGGGAGTATCCAGCAGATTTTGTGATTCTTTCTCCTAAAGCTACACTAGGCAGGTACCCCATTATCCTAGGGAGGCCATGGTTGGCCACAACAGATTCCTACATTGGATTTCGGTCAGGAGACATGACCATTTCTGATGGGAAGAGTACCAAAAAGCTTGTTCTCTACCCTCCTGCTCAACCATCCCATGACATGGATAACACCATATGGCCACATGTTGGAGAAGAGGTCAAGGAAGTCAATTATGTGGCACAACTCATGATGGAAGAGAGAAGATGGAGATGGATGGGAAGATGAGTGGATTAATGAAGAAGTAGAATCCCACAAAAAGTGGAAGTCTTTATTATGAAGTGGTTGCATGTGTACTTGGATCAGTCAAAAGGAGGGACACTAGGGCTGCTTCCTTCAGCTGCAAGAAGTTTAGAGGTTGGGTGCTAATTAAATTACTGCATGAACTCTTCCTTGGATGTTGGCTTGTGATACAATCTTAGACAATGACTGTTGACTATAAGTATGAATCTTAGAGGGTCAATGGTGGTTAGTTGTACAGCTTCATTGGGAAATACTTTTGTGACTTTGTATGGTCCCAACCATCTAGTCTACAATTTACTTGTATTTTCTTGATACCTGGAGTCATAAAGGAGTGCCCAATCACTAGGCTGGAACTTCTTTTCCTTTATGCACTTATCATGCAATTTGATCCTTTGATTCTTCACTACCTCAGTATGATGCAGGGCTATCTTTCTCATCTCATCCAAATTATTCAGCTGTATGAGTATGTCCTTTTGTGCTTCAGAGATATTCATCCCTAAGTATAGTGCAATCCTAAGAGTCTTATGCTCAAATTCAATGGGAATCATAGTTGTCTTCCTATATAGTAATTCAAATGGAGTAAAGCCTATTTCTTTTCTAGCTGGTCCTATAGGCCTAGACGGCTTTTGGTAGCCGATTTTCCCAGTCTCTCCTATGAATAGCTATTTTTTTGTCAAAATTACTTCAATTTCCCTATTGGTCACCTCAGATTGGCCATTGGCCGGAGGGTGATAAGGAGTAGATTTCATGTTCCTCACATTATATTCATTAACTAGTGTTGTGACAAGGGTTGATGTAAATTGAGCCCCTTGATCAGTCACTATCTCCCTTGGAACCCCATAACGAGTGAAAATTTCCTCATAAAGAAATTCTACAACCTTATTATCTCTTGCATGCTTCATTTCGTTAACCTCAACCCACTTGGTCACATAATCAGTGCAAACCAAGATGTAGGATTTACCATTTGATGGAGGATCAATGGGTCCTACAAAATCCAGTCCCCATTTATCAAATGGAGTGATTACTACCTAGGGATAAAGAGGCATCTCATTAGAATTTTTTGGGTGACCGATCCTCTAGCATCTATCACACTTCCTTGTATATCTACCTGCATCCTTATGAAGTGTGGGCTAGTAATATCCTATATTAAGAATCTTCATTTTTTTCCTCTTGGCTGCAAAATTCCCTCCATAGGGTTCATTATGACATGCATGCAATATATCATATGTCTCATCTTCCCTTACACATCTCCTCATGACATGGTTTGGTCCAGTGTAAAACAAACAGCTTGTAATCCATGAAAAAGGAAACGTTTTCTCAATGAGTACCCTTCTCTCTTGTGGAGAGAAGTGAGGAGGAACTCTCTTTGTAACCAGGAAATTGGCTATGTCATCATACCAAGGTGTATGCACACTGATAGAAAATAAATGTTCATCAGGGAAAGATTCATCAATGACTTGATTATCTTCTGATGTGGTCAGTCTAGAAAGAAAATCTGCTACAACATTTTCTTTTCCTAGTTTATCAACAATGGTAATGTCAAACTCCTGCATCAGCAACAATCATCTTCCTAGATTGCCTGAAATGAGGGGCTTATTCATGAGGTCTCTTATTACTACATGATTTGTATGAATAAAAATTTGATACCCTGTTATGTAGCACCTGAATTTGTTAAGGGCATAGATGACTGCCAACATTTCTTTTTTTGTCACTATGTAATTGAATTCAGCTCCTTGTAAGTTTTTGCTGATAATATAAATAAAATTCTCAATTGTTCCTTCTTTCTATCCCAATATAGCTCCTATAGCATAGTCTGATGCATCTGTATGAATGTGAAAAGGAAGCTCCCAATTAGGACCTTTGAGTATAGGAGTGTGGGTTAAAGTTGCTTTTAGATTAGAGAATTCCTTGTCACAATCCTCTTTCCATTGGAATTCAACATCTTTAGTGAGAAGATTGTACAGTGGTGTTGCCAGTTTGCTAAAATCTTTGATGAAACACGTATAGTACCTTGCATGACCCAAGAAACTTCTAACATATTTTTTCTTTGCAGGAATAGGAAAATTGGTGATCACTTCAATCTGGATTTAATTAATGAGAGAGAATGAATTAATCAAATAAATGGTTTATTTAATTAAGAGAGGAAAATTGATTAATTTAATCAAATAAGGGTATTTGATTAAATGGTTAAAATGAGGGACGATTAGGGATGAAAATGGTGTTAGTAGAATCAGGATCAGATGTGTAATGTCAATCAATACATTTTCCATGTGTACATTTTTCCCCTCTTTGAAGCAGTGCACTTGCTGCGCTGATTCAAAGAATAAGTTGTTTCGATCAAAAGCCAAAACAAAATCTAATTTTAAAACTTGCCCCATTGCTGCCTCAGTGAGAGAAAACATGCCAATATATTTCCCCCTTGAGAGATCAGATGAAAATTATGATTTTTGGGTGATCTTGCAAAAAAAGAGGACAAGGTGCCCAACGTGTCCAAAAAGGCTTCAAGAGATCAAAAATGAGTAAAACACAAAAAATGAGTGCAAATAGCTTGGACAGATAGAAAATGGGATGAGAAGTCCAAAGAGCCACGCTTCACCCGGGCTATTTAAAGAGATTAAAACTATGAATTTTCCAGGCTTAGGCCGGGCGAGGCCCTTTCAATTCATTTTCACATTCAGCCTTGAGAGATTCTATGATTTTGAGCTCTAACACCTTGGCGAGATGGCGCAACGATAGCTCCCTATGCACATTTTTTACCAAGTCCGGATGCATCAGAGGCTTCCTGGCAATGGACCACCAGTGAGTCGACTTGACCTGAGCTTGATTTTCAATTTTTGCATGCATTTATTACATTTAAAAACTAGGTCCTTAGGAGCGGCGCTATATTGGCACGCTAAAATTTCAAATAGTGACGCTCGGTGTTTAAACTATGTTGTCGTTGTAAGGTCGGATGCACTTAATCTTTGATTTGGAATTCCAGAGTTTAAATCAGGACTCCACCACCTTCTGAGGATTGTATCCTTGCGGTGCTCTTTAGATTAGGTTTCTTGCCAACTCCGATGCCTTTGCAAACTGAACCACTGTAGTGCAGTTTGGGATTTTGAGGGCTCTAGCATCATAGTTTGAAATTTGCAAATTGTACCTCCTTCACAAGAAGCAATGTCGAAGTTCATTTTAGGACATCGAGACAAGCCAAGATTAGGATTTTTTCAATGAATTTTAACACTGACTTTTCCTGATGTGGGAGGAGAGAGAGATCTACTCATACGAGCATAGGTCTCAAGATATTTTTAGCCTTTTGGGCGACCTAACTGATCGAGACCAGAAGCGCCTAGGAGAGATGGGACTTTGGTACATTGCTTACACACCACCCGTGCAGAAACACTTGGGCATGATGACAGCTCTTGCTGAGAGGTGGCATAGTGAGACCTCCTCATTCCACTTTCTGATGGGCGAGGCCACAGTCATGCTGGAGGACGTGGGGAGGATCCTGAGATTTCCCATCCATGGAGAGAGTGATTTATGATATGGATGCCAAGAGGAAAGCCTATTATGTCGTCATGGATACTAACCAGATTGTATTTTGTGAGGGTCAGATCGAGTTGGAGTGCCACAAGCCTATTGTATCACCCTACCGCTTGGTTATTGCAATCATTATATCAGGTCTTGTCACTCTAGATTGGCAAGGCCAATATTTCAACCCTGCATGGGGGCTCGCTTGGGAGCGCATGGTCCGGCGGCAACCGAAACTGTTCACGTGGGGGCCAGTTCTACTAGCCTCACTTTACAGAGATCTTCATGAGTTTTCCTATCTAGATGGCAGAGCACTTGGGGCAAGGGTTACACTCCTGCATATCTAGGAATGGGAGCACATCCCTGTGCTTCAGCCGAGAGTTGTTCTAGTTCTGATGGAGCCAAAAGATCTAGTGGTCTTGCAATACAGAGGTGGCCTTTCCTTTACACATACAGGACAACATGGGATTCCTCATTTGAGGAGGGTCCTTGACGATATGTGCGTGTTATGATGGTGTTCGTACCTTGGACAACCCGCATGGTTTGATGATGTGCAACAGCTCTTCTTCGCCCACCAAGAAAAACTTATGTAGGGGCGAGAGCATATGATGATTGAGATGTACCTACCGAGCAGGGTTCAGAGACAGTTCGATGAGCCACAAGACAGACCAAATGATCAGTACGTGGTCATTTTTTTGAGGATGATGAGCTAGAGCTCCTGGGGCCGCCATATACTTGCCCATGAGGCAGCTCAGAGTTTCATGTAGCTAGTAGCCAGACCATGACTGTATGACCAAGGGCAAGCAGATCCAGGGACTACGCAAGCCTACAAAGATTGATTCAGGTTGCTTCTACATCTGACAGTGCCAAGGACACCATCTGCTTGGCGCAGAGCAAGAGGCAGAGGGGTAGGGTGAGGCCAAGGGGATGGAGATCGGGATTAGGGTGGTGGTGGGCCACCACCAGTGCACTAGATTCAGGAACATGGGCCATAGGACTAGCCACTGAGGGATCCACAGGTTGGAGAGTAGCGATAGGATGCCCCCCAGTAAGAGCAGGATCTGGGACACTAGGACAGGATCCTGATGCCCCCTAGGGATGGGGATCAGGATTAGTCCCACGTGCAGCCTACCCTACAGCTAGATTTGAGAGACAGGTAGATTTTTTAGCTACAAGCCTAGGTACAGGCAGTGACAGTCGAGAGAGATTAGGCTAGGGAAGAGCAGGACCAGGCCATTTTGTAGAGACAAAGAATAGAGTTATAGACAATAGCCGAGATGGGCCAACGACAATAGATAGAGAGCATGTTCACCTCTTCCTCCTAGAGCACAGTATCACTTGGAGCATTAAGGGAGGTCATTTGGGAGGTGGATTATTATAGATTGTATTATTACCAGGTTGTACCATGGGCATCTCGGGTGCCAAATTTTTCACAGAGGATAGGGCACAGGCCAACAGAGGAGCACGGGGAGAGAGCAGGTGGCGAGGTTAGTAGCCAGTAGGGCTAGCCTTCATTTTTTTATCAGAGACATGATTCTTTTGTGCCCCATGGGCTCATTTTTTATAGCCCCAATGGGCCCTTTTGTACTCATTGATTACACATGTACATTGATCTTATTTTTTGTACCATGACAGTGTATATTTTGATGATATGTATGATATGGGCTGACGATGTTGCGGTGCGATGTTCTATTCTATTTATGGATGCTTTTTACTTTCTATATGTTATGCAATGATTCTATCTTATGATTTCATGATGTTTATGTGATGAATATGCTATGTATGGATGCATTTCTTTTTCAATATCTTTTCTTATGCATTTTTAATGATGTATGCAAAATGTTATGATGTGAAAATGCTTAGACTAACAAATCTATATTATGCAATGATGGATGGTATGATGTAATATGATGATGATATATGATGATGATATGTGTAAATGATGTTTATGATTATTATGATGATATCTATGATGCTTATAATGGATGCAAATGATGTGTGATGTGGTAACGTAATTGATGCTTATATGTGTTATGGGATGTTTATGCGATGATATTATGATGATGTAGATGTTTATAATGCTATGGGATGATTGATTTTATGTTTATGTGAAATGAATACAATGTAATGATTCATGAGATACTTAGAATAACTAATCTATATTATGTATAATGGAAATGCAATGTTATGATATGATTTAATGTTTCCTATATGATATGATATGGATAATGCAATGTGATGATGATTTGTGGATGCAGGATGAATGCAATGGTGATAATGATTTGTGATTAACTTTCATGGTACTATGTTAGCGCGAAAAGCAAGATATAGAAGAAATAAGACATGAAATGATGATGATGATGATAATGATTTGCTTGCCAAGGAGTTGGGATTTTCAAAGGGCTAATTACCTTATGTTTAATTACACATGGAGGCATGATGCATCAAGGTATAAAGAACCAGGATGGCGTTGTGCCTAGTGTGATGGAATTTGACTCAACAATCAGATAGGAGTACTCCTATTCACACCCGGCATATGAAACCTTATTAAAAAATGCAATTTAGATATTTGAAACATCTAGAACCAAAACATAGAAAAGGCAAGCCATCCTATGTGGTCAACAAGATACCTAAAACATCCTCCCTACATCTAAACAAAGTACGTATGACCAAGGTTATATTAAAAAAATATCCAACAAGCACAATAGATAAAGGATAATGATCATTTCCCCATTCCTATCTCTCTAAATACTTTTTGTTTGGGATATCATCAAGAGGTCCTTGGAATGAGCACAATAAGATAAATCAAAATACCAAGCCAAAGTAAATAAACAAGCTAATGTTCTTCAATACCACTAGCCAAAACTAAACTACAATGATGCATGATGTTGATGTCCATTGTAGGAAGGTTGCATCCTAGGACATGATGATATCAGATGATTTGATATGGAACTGGTTGGATGATAGGTTATTGATACAAAGAGTCGACTAACTTGTTTGCGTTCTGACCTAGACTTAAGATTTTGACGTTTAAGTTTTCACTTTTGAACTGCTAGACTTGTTTCCAATTGTTTTACCAAAGGTTGGGGATGACGATTAATTTATTGTGAGTGATGTTTATTGTGGGTGAAAGTGAGATGAAACAAATGGATTTTTTTTAATATTTGGATGTTTTTAATGTTTTAAAATGTTTTGAGGCTATTTTTTTGGTATTTTCAATATTTTTCAAATGTTTTGATTTTTGATTTTTAGATGTTCTAGGGTTTTCTAAGATTTTGACCAAGAGACTAACCTAAGGACCTATCCTAGGGGCCTCAAGGGTTGATCATCAAATTAGCCTTTCCTATGTTATATACATAGAGACCACATAGTTTTACTAACACAGACTCGATTATTTGATGAGATATGAACAAATGGATTGTTAGTTTATTATGACGGACTCCTAAAGGACTAACCTAAGTGTCTTGGGGGATGATCAAAGATAAACCTTTCCTACGTTCAAGGCTCAGAAACCCATAGTTCAACAAGACGACTCTATTTTTTACTTTTTGACTGACTTTTTGACCTATTTTGGATTTTGATATGTTTCGAATGTTTTGGGTTTTTTTGTTTTTCTGATGTTTTTGGATTTTCTGATTTTGGGATCTCAAGAACATACACAAATCCAATCTAATTAGAACATGCCCCTAGCTTGATGCAATATACTACTCTGATAAAGGCAAGACAAACTGACCTTGAGAATGGGCTAAGTAGTACTAGGAGGGATCAAGACATGAACATAGAACCAAGCTATGATGCGGATGTCGAATGGATGGGTGATGGATGGAGATATGGAATGCGATGGATGATGGAAGCTTAATGGATGGATGATGTAGAACAAGTCATGAAGATTCTAGTGGATGGACAATGCTTATTTACACAAGGCGCCTGTTTTCCAGGTTTTCACCAAGGTACTTGCCCAAAGTGCCACCAAAGTGGTTTTCACAAGAGGATGATTTTTCTCTTTATTGTTTTTAATTCTTTTTCTTATTTTTTTGGGTTTTTGCTTTTTTGATTTTTTTGTTCTCACCAAGACACATGTTTGCTAGGTTTTCATCAGGGTGACCATTTTTTTAGGACATTTTCTAGTTTTTTTGGATTTTTTGGTTCTATACCTTGAAAGATTAGGCATAAAACTTTTTGAGATGGGACTTATTCATGGGCTCCTACAAAGGTTCCCCTTCAAGTGTTGATAACTGATATGCCCCTGAATTATAGCTCGTTGTGATGATGAATGGTCCCAACCAGTTGGGTTCAAATTTTCCTTTGTTGTCTGGATTAGGGACATTCTTTTGATTCTCTTTTAGCACCAATTCTCTGACTTGGAATGTCCTTCTGATCTTCTTGTTATAGCTCCTCTTGAGTTTGTTTTGATAGACTTGCAAATGATTTAAAGCATCCATATGTTTCTCATCTAGTAGCTCCAGCTTGTTTAGTCTTGATACTCAGTATTCTTCATCCGTGATGAGATTCTACAATGATATTCTTAGTGACAGGTGCTCAATCTCAATGGGTAATACTGCCTCTGATCCGTAGAACAAGGAGAAGGGAGTGGCATTTGTTGGTGTGCAGATGCTGGTTCGATAAGCCCAGAGGGTGGGATTTAGCTGTAGATGCTAGTCATGACCTGCGTCATTGACTGTCGTTTTGAGGATTTTTAGAATGGTTTTATTAGTAGCTTCTGCTTGGCTATTTCCTTGGGGATAATATGGAGTGGAAAATCAATGGATTTTGAATTTATCACATAGTTCATAGACCTCCTGATTCTTGAAAGGTGTCCCATTATCTGAGATAATAGCTTGGGGAACACCGTATCGACATATGAGGTAGTTTAGGATGAACTTTGATATCTGCTTTCCAGTGATGTATGTCATAGGGATGGCTTCGACCCACTTTGTGAAGTACTCAGTGGCGGTTATGATGAACTTGTGGCCATTAGATGAGGTGGGGGTTATCTTTCCAATGAGATCGAGCCCCCATTGTGAAAAGGGCCATGGTGTGATGATGGGATGAATTTCTTGAGTTGGAGCATGGATGAGGTCCCCATGTTGTTGACATTGTAGGAACCTTTTGATGTAGTCATGTGCTTCTCTTTGCATTGTAGGCCAATAATACCCCATCCTCTGTAATTTCTTGGCCAAGGTCATTTCGCTCTAGTGTGAACCACAAATATCATTATGCACCTCAATTAAGGCAATCAATTCCTCCTCAGCATTTAGGCAGCGTAATAAGGTTCCTTCTATGCTCCTATGGTAAAGGATGTTTCCTAGGATGATGAACCAAGATTCTTTCTTAACAAAGGTTATTTTTAGGCTTAAGGGTAAGTCAGTAGGTAGGACACCTATTCACAGGTAGGTATAAATGTCATGGTACTAGGGATCACCGGGACCAATGATTTCACACACAAATTCCAACTCCAGTACCTCGAATGCGGGCACGAGAAGCTGTTCTACCAAGAATTCATGTCTCAGGACGTTGCAAGGGATGTCCAATAGGGATCCAATCATTGCCATAGCATTTGTTGCTTTGTTGTTTGCTCTAGGAATCTCCTCAAATGTGATATCAATGAATGATTCTTTGAGGCTCTCTACCAACTTTTTGTATAGAGTCAGTTTATCATCCTTTGTTTAGTACTCATTGTTCACTTGATTTATTATCAACTGGGAGTCTCCATATACTTTGAGGGCCATGATGTGCCACTGCTCTACTATTTTGAGACCTATGGTTAAAGCCTCGTATTATACAATGTTGTTAGTGTAGGGGAATGCCAACTTGTAGGATCTAGGTATATAGTCCCCCTATGGGGTGATGAAGAAGACACCAACTCTTGATCCATGTTGTGTGTAAGAACCATCAAAGTAGAGTCTCCAATGGTCGTCTATGCTGAGATTGAAGATGGATTCATCAGGAAACTCTAATATGAGTGGATTCTCTGAATACATGGGTGCTTCTACAAGTTGATCTGCAATCACTTGGCCTTTGATTGCCTTTCATTCCACATACTCAATGTCGTATTCATATAGAATCATGACCCACTTGGCCATCCTTCCTATGAGCATTTCCTTTGACAGTAGGTACTTGAGAGGGTTTATTTTGGTGATAAGTTTGATTTTGTGTGCCAACATGTAATGTCTGAATTTCTATGAAGCAAACACTACTGCTAGAAAGGATTTTTTGATGAACGAGTAGTTTAACTCATGCCTGACCATTGTGCGGCTGATTTAATAAGTGGCCCTCTCTATCCCATTTTCATTGTGTTGAGCTAGAAGAGCACTGAGGGCTACTGTTGTTGCTAACACATAGAGGATTATTGGCTTTCTTGGGATCAGTGGCATGAGGACTAGAGGTGTGAGTAGATATTCTTTGATTTTGTTGAAGGCTTCATTACACTTGTCATCCCATTTGTACGCTACTCCCTTGTGGAGTAGATGAGAATATCTATTTTTCTTGTCTACCAGTTGTGTTATGAATCTATGGATGGGCTGAAGCTTGCCTTGGAGGCCTCTCAACTATTTCAATGTTTTAGGTGCCTCCATCTCGAGAATTGCTTTTACCTTGGCAGGATCTATTTCAATACCCCTCATTGACACTATGTATCCAAGTAGCTTTCCTAATTGTACACCGAAGATGCACTTCTTTGGATTTAAGTAGACCTTGTATTCCTCTAGCCTGTCGAAAATAGCACTCAAGGTTGCTATGTGATTTCTCCTCTTTTTAGATTTTGCTAGTATGGCATCGACATAATCTTCAGCAGTTTTATGAATCATGTCATGGAAGATTAACATCATGGCCCTTTGGTAGGTGGCCCCAACATTCTTTAGGCCGAATGGCATCATGTTCCAGCAGTAGGTCCCCCATGGATAAGTGAAGGCCATTTTGTGTTGGTCTTCTTTGGCAATCATTATTTGGTTGTACCTAGAGAAACCATCCATCAAAGAAAGCATTTCATGTCCTATTTTCATGTCCACTATCATGTCAATATTAGGAAATGGGAAATCATTTTTCAGACATGCTTTGTTTAGATCTCTGAAATCCATGTAGATTCGGATGCCCCCACTAGGTTTTGAAATAGGAACTAGATTTGACACCCATTTGGATAGTCGATTGGTCGTATGAATCTTGCGTCAAGTAGTTTCTTCAATTCCATCTTGACCAACAAAGCAATATGAGGATGCATTTTCTTAAGTTTTTGTCTTCTAGGCTTTGCTTCAGGGTAGACTACTAAGTGATGGACCACAATCTCTAGATCAAGCCCGAGCATGTCTGCTTAGCTCCATGAAAATTTGAATTTTCTCTCTATTAAGAAGGATATTAGGAGCTCTTGTTCCTCTAATAGTAATGAATTTTCATAAAATGTGATGTGTGGTGTCTCCTTTGTTCCCAAGTTGACTGGGTTGCACTTCTCGACTAGAACCGCTAACTTTTCCTGATGGAGAGCTCTAAGAGGAAGATTGAATCCCCCATCCTTAAGCACCTCAAAGAGGTTTTCATCGTTGGATGTGTCCTTTCTTTTTTTTATTTTTCATGTTAGAGAGTGCCACAGTGTGGTTTTCACTCAAGAACCTAGAGATTATTCTTAGTTTTTCACTTTTGCGACTGAGGGATTCAATCATTTCCCCGTAGTATGCTTGTGTGTCCAATTCAATGATGAATCCCACTTTATGATCCCTAGATGGAATATTATCTTGTAGTACCATGAATTCTAAGATTTCCTCATCATTTTTTAATGTGTCAAGAATTGGTGGTCCTCGATGGTCGTAATCAATGAGTTGGGGATACTAGGCGGATTTCATGGTTTTGATGATAAGTGGACTAGAATGACATAGTACTAATCATGAGAAAGGTGGTGTCCTCAAAGAGAATGGGTATGTTGGTTATGGGATCTTCATCATCACTACTACTATAGATGTTAGTTATGTCAAATGTGAAGTTGTCTATGACTAGACCTATAGATACGGGTAAGCGAAGTCTAGCTGTTGATTGCTGAGGAGTTTCAACCTTCTTAACCGGGGGATTTCAGCCATGTATGGTTATACTTGGAGGGGTACATCCAAGGCCAAGATTTCTCATTCACGTCTCTAGAATGATGGGTATTAGAAGCTCGTTGTCATTTTTCCCCAGTTTCTAGTTTCTGTCATAGCCCATTGTGAGCATCATTTGCAACCCTTTGCTGCTATCATCCATTGGTAGATCGGTTGTCGGTTTCTTGTCTTGGTATAGGATATGGGATGGGTCTTTCTCTATTACTTCTTGGCCGAGGTCTCTCCAACTTCTGAAGTTGGAATATCCTTTAGTGGGTGTTTGGGATGTGGGGGCTTCATTTGATTGTGGTCGTCCTCGTGATCTAGGGATCTGGGAGATTGTGGTAACTCTCCTACCACAAAAGGAATTGTATAGTTTCCGTAACCATTGTCCCAGATGTTGAATTTGATATCATAGATGGTGGGGATGGAGGGAGTGGCAGGTGTCTCTATTGCAGAAGTGGAAGCGAGAGTGGTTGGATCAATGTATGGTGTTGATGGGCCTTCATCATTTTTAGGCACTTGAGGAATTTTGTAGTATTTTTCCTCTAGGTTCTTGCAGTAAGAGAATGGTTCGGGATCTCCATGGATGGTGACCTCTTGGCCTTCATATGTTAATTTGACACATCGATGGAAGGTTGATGCTAATTCTTGCATTGCATGGATCCACAAACATCCTAGGATTATGTTATAAGGTAAGTCGAGGTCCAGGACCTGACAGGTGGTTTTCATGATAGCTGGCCCTACTTGAATAGGGAGTTGAATTGTTCCTTGAGACACTCTCTCTTGATCATCATATGCCCTGATTGTGATGCCCTTTCCTTTTTCAATGGTATCCTCAGATATTCCAAGATTCTTTATTAGCTTAAGGGAACAAATGTTTAAACCTGCACCTCCCTCCACCAAAACCCTCTTAACTTTGTTCTTATATACCAGGACCTCCAAATGAAGTGCACGGTTGTGAGATGGTTGGGTGGGGAAGTCTTGATTGGAGAATGTGAAAATATTTGGTGTAATGATATTCCCAATCATAGCTTGGAGTTGATCCGCATCGAGGTCCGCAGAGACAGTAGATGAGGCTAGTGCTTCTTAGAGGATCTTTTTATGGGCTAATGATATCTTCAATAACTCCATGATGGAGATATGAGTTGGGGTTCTTTCAATTCATCAATGACATTATAACCATTGGGAATAGATCTTAGGTCTGAAACAAGTGCTCTAGGAGGCTGAGATGACCCTACGATGGTGATTTTCCCACCTCTTGTCGTGACTCCAGAATCAACATGGGCTCCTTTGATGGTGATAGTAGCACAATATTCATCCAGGGATGTGACAACATGGTCATACACATGATTCACGCTCTTGAAGGTACCCTTCCCCTTATCAATGTTATTGTTCCCTTTATGGTTAGGCATCGGATTAGTGTAGATTTTGAGGTTCTGATTTCCTACTGGATGATCCACATTTATGATTTTTTGATCAATGAGGTCTTGGATTAGGTTTTTCAACCTCATGCAACTGTTAATGGTGTTTCCTTTGATTTTTTGGAAGTCATAGAGCTAGTTTTCATTGTACCAAGGTGGTTTCACATTTGCTTCCTGGTAATTCTCATAGGTGGGATCCTTGATAAGGTTTTCATTTATTAATTTCTTCATGATGACCTCAAGTGGTTCCCCAAGGGTAGTGTACTTCCGCTTGGGGGAGTTTTTTTTTCACTAGGGTGGCCCCCTTTGATCGTTCACATTGTTGATCACTTGATTGTTTGTTTGTTGTGTTGCTGTGTTAGCTTGATGATTGTTTTGATGGTAGTTTTGGGGTTGTTGTTGTTGTGTGGGTGTTTTTTTCCTAGGGGCACTGATGACAACTTTGGTGTTGACAACAACATCGTTGGTAATGTTTCTGTTCTTTTCCCATGTGCGAGGTTTTTAATTATAACTGGTGGATGGGCGATTGTTCTACTATTCAAGATATGCTAGTGATCCTCCTTGTGACATAAGGGATCATTCGATGTTGAGCACCTTGGAGATCAATTGGTCATATGTGGTGATACCTTGCACTTTGAAATGAAATCCCAAGGCTCCGTCGAGATTCAAAATGATAGTGCAAACTTTTTATTCTTTAGGCATGGCCCATTTGCTCCGATTGGCCTTGGATGGCCATCATTGTAAGAAAGAAGCAAATGATTCATTCTTACCTTGTTTCAGAGTTGATAATTCCTCTAGACTGACATCCATATGATATTGAATGCATAATTTTTGATGAATGCATCTACTATTTCTTGGAATTTTTTAATGCCTGGAGGAAGGCGAGAGAACCACTCCATGGCTTGGCCAGCCAAACTTCTAGGAAATAGTTGCATCAGATAGCTATCGTCATATGCGACTTCCATGCAATGAACCTTGAATTCCCTGATGTGATCTTCGGCGTTTCCCGTCCCATGATATTTATCAAATTTGGGGATCTCAAATCCCTTTGGGAATGGTTTCATTACAAGGATCGTATAAAACAGATAGGGACACAAGTTGTTGGGTGTTTTTATGGTTCTCCTTGATTGAAGATCAAGTACTTGTTGTGAGAGTAACTTGATCTGTATTAATACATCATTTTGCGGGTTAGGGGGTGGGATGAAGGTGTTCTATGATGGTTCACCTATTGGAGGGATGGGTGGATTTTTTGTTGTGTTGATCTATGGTGTTTGCATATTTTGTTGTGCCAAATATGCTTGCACTTTTTTTTGTATCAACAACGCTTGTTGTTGATCTTGTTGTTGTTGTGCTAATAGTGCTTGCTATTGTTGTTGCACCAATAATTCTTGTTGTTGGGTTGTTAATTGGGCTACTTCTTGCTACTCTTGGTATTGTTTCAACACTTTTTGGTATGCTTGTTGTTGAGCTTGTTGTTGTTGTGCGAGGTATTGAGCTTCTGCTTGTGCTTGTGCTTGTACTTGTGCTTGGGTAGCTTCTTGTTGTTGTAATAGGGCTTGGAATTGAGCAACCTTTTGCGCTTGTTGTGCTTGTTGCACTTGTTGTGTGGCTAGAGTAGCTTGCCCTGCTTAGGTGGCTTGTGCTACTTGAGTGGCTTGAGCGGCTTACACGACCTATTGTGCAGCTTGTTAGTTTTGGATTTGCTAAAGTTCCTTTTGATAGGTAGCTTGTTGAGCAGCTTTAAATGCAATGTTATATTGGCTTGATACATTTGTGTTTGGTGGTGGAGATGGTGGAGGTGGTGGTGGTGGTGGCGGCAGATTTGGTATAGTGTTTTTTGTTGTGGTGAGAGGTATCACTGTATTGATGATTGGGATTGTGGTGGTGGATGGTGTGATTGCTACGCTTGGTCCTTGAGAGACAATGTTTTGATATACCTGGGGATGGTTGATGATGTGATGGTGGTGGTTTGTGTTATTGAGATGGTTGTCATATGTTGTTGTGATGTCGATGACAAGATATTTTGATTAGCAATCAGTGGGTTGATTTTATTTTTTTGATATATATTTGGTAAAGGAGGAAGCCCTAAACCAAGAGATGATGTGTATATTGATGGAAATGGTGGGAGTGGTGGAAATTTGAGTGGAATACTCCCTTGTGGAAGTGATGAAGATGTAGTGTCAAAGATGCCTCCTGGTCTAAATATGTCTCCTTCTCCTTGTGAGGTTATGGAGAGAGGTGTTGTGCTAAATGATGATGATGGGTCATTAGGATCATGAGAGGTGAGGGGGACATGTGGATGTGATGGATTTTGGGGTATGGACTATCCCAAGATGGTGTTTTCATCCAAATTCTAATTTTTTATGAGGGGGTGTGTTTGCAATGAATTTAGAAATGTACTTCCCTTGTTAACAATGGGTTGAGTTGGAGCAATGGATGATGTAATTTGGGGGATGGGTTGAGTGATGTTTTAGAATGGAGGTGTAGATGAAATGGGGATGGTGGATGAGATTGGGGGCATGACCCCAAAAGATGGTTCCACAATAGTGCTCACATTGAAATTGGAAGGGATTTTAGCCCCTTGCTTTGCTAATTCGAGCATGTATAGTGAGGGATTGAGTCTCATCATGATGTTGATAATCTTATGATTCTCTAGATTTTGAACCATTTCAGTGATTTCCTCTTGTGACATTCCAAAGGGATTATTGGTAAGATCCTCCACTTGACCTTCCTCTTGTTGATTTTGTGATGATGAAGGAAAGTTAGTTAAATGATTGCTTGATCCAACGAGATTTATTTTGGAATTTTTTTGGCTTAGGTCTCTTGAAGTGGATGTTTCTTTGTTGGCTTCCATGTTCCTCTTATGTTGAGATCTAGTTTGCACCATAAAATAGGGATCAATATTCAATAATAAGGGAGATGAATCTCTAATTCTTTAGGATTGATCTAACTTTAGGTACAAAAGAGAAAATTTAGGATGCTTTAAGGATCAAAAGTATGATGGTGAAATGAAGGATGGATGATATGGATGATTAGGACTCTTGAGAAAATCTTGAAGGATATGTTAAACTTTAGGACTTGGATTTGATGTTTGATGTTTGATTTGGGATTTAGATTTGATTTGATTGGATTGTGAACTCATAAACTCTAAGAGCTTAGATGTTTTCCTAGAGTGAATTTATCCTCAAGATGCTAATTTGACTAAGTGTGAGAAGAAGGATTCATCTAAACACACCTAACCAAACAAGATGATTTTTTATTTGGGTTTTGATTTTGGATTATGAACTCCTAAACCCCAAGATGTTGGATGTTATCAAGGGATAAACTTGTTCACAAGATTTGATAATTTGACTTAAATGTGTGGATAAGGATGCATCTACACACATTTAATCAAACAAGATGATTTGGATTTGTTTCAAATGATTTTCCCAAATTTTAACATGAAGGATTTTTCCAAGATTTTTAAGAGTTGATGATGAGATGATTTTGGTTTGATGTTCAAATATGGGTGAAGGTTTGATTTTGATCCTATGTTTACCTAAAAAGAAACTTGCTTACTAGACCTCGGTTTTGAAGAACATGCTTTTCTCTAGACAAGGTGTGCAAATTACCAAAAAGATTTGGATTTTTCTGACAAAATAACTCATACAAATTTTGGTTTTTTTTTAAGCTCTTCTATAAAAATTAAAAAGTAGTCTTCGTTTGAATTCGTATAGCGTTGAGAGACACTTTTGGTGATCTTTTGGACTAAGAGCTTTTACCTTTGGTTTCTTGATCTTGATCTTGCATGAAATCATTTGAGACATGTGTGGGATTCAATTGTCTTTAGTCTTTGTTTAATGACTTCTTTTTACCACAAACACTTCCCGATGAAGTTTTGAAACTATATCTCTAATGTTTTAATTTCTTCTCATCCCACAAAGTGTATTATGTGGAAATCAAGGAAATCAAAGCAAGAGTTACCTAATGTTTACTTTAGTAGGAGAAAATTGAGATAAAATTCAAGTGCCTAGAAACCTCTAAGGATATGAATCCCAAGGGAAAGAAAGGGCATGTGAATTTTTTCAAGGATATTTTCTTCTCCTAAAGGGTTTGAGATTCTATGCCCATGTTAAATGTTTTTTTTCCAATGTTTTCGATCAAACAATGTGTTTTGGTTTCAAGAACATGTACAACCCTATGGATATTTGAGACAATATTTGTTGAGTCCCCACTTGGACAAGTCCAGCTACGCTTACTTTCAATGGATGGTTAGATGCTTGACCCCATTGGATCCCCTCCACGGCTCAACACTTATTTTGAGGCAGACAAGCATCAATACCCATGAATCTCCCATAGCATACTTTCCATCTCTACTAAAAGTTGTAAAAGTGTGGGGCGGCTTCATAATGACCATTCTTGCACCAAAAAATAGTTAGGGATTTTTTTCTTTCTACACAAGGGTTTTAATTCTAACTTTCCATTCATGGAGATTGAACCATGCGGCGAGAGACCATTGCTCCCTTATCGTCGGGACTAACCGCGTGATACTGGCCTTTGTTCTAGTACCCACTTTTATATCCCAGCTGGAAATACACTTGGATTTATTGTGTTACCAATTGGGTCATTCCATTAGGTGAGTAATTTTTCCCCAAGGCAAGCCCTCTAAGATAAACAAAAGCGAGCAAACATATTCGTAGTTCGATCGATCTTTGTTGAGAAAAAAAGAGAGAACACATGCAATATGTTCCACTCACACTCGCAAGATGTGTTCAATTTTAATCCCAAAATGAAATATGGAGGCAATTAATTTACCCAACTTAAGACCACCAAAAATCCTTTTGATTCTCAAGATCGTTGTGAGGTGCAAGGGAAGCACATACGTCTTTTCAATGGTATAACTTTGAGTAAGCAATTACAAAAAAAAAGTAGCACATGTTCTTTTTAAACCCACAAAGCAATAATGACTTCTTTTTAAGCACCAAATGAAATGTGAAGATTGCCTTGTTCAATTGTTAATCCTCAAATTAAATCTAGTGAGTTTGTCCTAATGTTCTTTTTAAGCTCCTTTGTAGCAAAAATTGAAATTTTCTTTTTTTTAGAGCCCAAAAGAAATTTAGTAGGTCCTAAGCACATGAAAGACAACAAATTTCTAAGAGAAATTTTGAATTCTCTAAGAGTATTAAACAAACACTAAAGTGTTAAAAAACACTTAGTATTATGCGAAAGTGATGTCATCATGCTTCTTTCAATCTTCGCCTTTAATCAAGCCAACCTACAAGAAAACTAGTTAGATCTGCAAAACAAAGGTCAGGAAAGTAAGTGATAACCTAAATGATCAGAATTGAAAAAGGCACATGTAAAAAAAAAATGAATCTCACTTTTTACTTCCCTTCAATGGTGGAGTTTGCACAGGCAGTGTAGTTTGAAAACTTCAGCGGTGCTATATGGTGCCACTTTTCAGTCAACGTCGCTTTGCAACAAGGACAGAGATTGTGATGTCATCACTCTTTTGGTCAGTGGTGGAGTTTGAAATTTAAAAATTCCAATGTGTGAGAATAGACCCAGTGGTGTAGTTTGAGATTTTGAAATCTGGGCAGGAATACCAGGGCATCACAGTTTGGAATTTGGAGTGGTGCTATATTTGTATTGCAATGCTAGTCTGCCAGTGGTGAAGTTTCTTGTTGACAAATGAAAAATAGAAAAAGCACAAAATTTTGATAAAAAAATGTGATTTAAACTTTGGGTTTTCCCTCCTAGCGCCAAATGTGTGAACCAAGATCCTAATACCTGCAAGAGACAACAAACAAACACATTAGAAGATTTAAATGCAAGTTAATATCAAAGTTTCCCATAAAATCCATTTAACATATGTTCAAAATAGGAATGAAAGCAAGAATATAATGGAAAAGAAATGAAAAAGAGTAAATCCTATTGAGAATATGCAAAATCTTGATCTTATGGGGGAGTTGGTGCCAATTTGATGTGGAAATTGGCCATTTCCCAACTCCTATGCAAGCTTTGATGATTTGATGAAGATGAGATCCACTTGGTGATTGCTTCAAATGAGTTTCATGAAAAAACCCTGTAATAACCTAGCTATGCTTTGATAAAATGGATGAAAATACTAAAACTTGAGTATGGATTTGAGTATAATAAATTTTCTCAAATTGTGGATGATGAAATGAGGAAAGAAGCCTCTTATTTATAGAAAGACAAGATGGAGAAATGTCCAAAATGAATCAATGTGGGACTAACTTTCAACCAATGGCCAAGTGCCACTTGTCAAGATGAGAATGGATGAGGGATGCGCACATTTTCATGAATGTGCCCATAAATGCATTTAAGTGGAATTTGAAAATAATGAAATCACATGTAAGAGGGAAAAAGAAATGCATTAAATGCCACTTGGCTCAATGCAAAGATGAAATAAATGTCTTGTTGGAAGGACAAAGTCCACTTGGAAAGATTTCAAATTTGGAAGAATATTCCCCTATTATGCCATGTTGAGAGAAAATAGGGATTTAATAAATGAATTAAATCTATTTTCATGTGCAAGTGGCAAAAGGTAGAGGATGGGACATGGATTAGAATTAAATTAATCAAGGATTAATTAATTTAATGAAGGATTAGATGATGTGACAAATTTGACTTAGATTTATGGGTTGATTTAAATCAAATATGAGAGGATTGTGATTTTTAGAGATAGTTAAATAAATATTTTTATTTATTCAGCTAAAGGGGATGATGGTTAGATTAAATCAAATAAAGGTTTAATTTATTTAATTTAGTGAGATGATAGACTTTAGGGATTAATAAAATAAAAATTGATTTATTTAATCAAAAGAGGGACTAAGGCTAATTAGATTAGATTGATTGATTTAATTAATGAGAGAGAATGACTTAATCAGATAAATGGTTTATTTAATTAAGAGAGGAAAATTGATGAATTTAATCAAATAAGGGTATTTGATTAAATGGTTAGACTGAGGGATGATTAGGGATGAAAACAGTGTTAGTAGAATCAAGATCAGATGTGTAATGCCAATCAGTACATTTTCCATGTCTACACACTTCATTCCAACTTTTTCCATGTTTTGGATAGGTCTTTTAATACCATTCTAGTACTTCCTTTCTTAGAGAAGATGCAAAGTCATGTAATTTTGGTTTAACTTCACCAATATCTTGTCTTTCTGATAGGGATTCTAATAAGAATTTATGCTCTGCAACTTTTGTTGTGTCTCTTACAAACATGTTGAGATCTTGATTGAAAATTCCATATTGGTCTTGCTTCTTCCTATTTTAAGTTTTTGGATTTGTCGACTATGCGTTTCTTCCTTTTCTTTCTTTACTTTTCTAATCATATAGGGTTTTTTTCTCTACCCTTATATCTTTATAACTTTATATGAAATTATTCTTTTCCAAGTTTCTCTTCCCACTCTACTTCCTTTCCTTCTTCCTCCTTCATTCCTTTACTTGGTGGTACATCTTCTTTAAAAAAAATTCAACTCTTATATGGTTGAGGGGATGGGTCCTGGTCAGGGGATTGTGACTCTTCAAAATATCTTTTCACTTTCTTATTTTTTAATGTCATTTTAATTGTTTGTAAGCATAATTTTTTTCCCAAATTCAATCTATTCTCTTTACTTTTTCTTATTTATTCTTTTAATTTCCTTATACTCCTATTGACCAATTCTTCTAAATATTATGCTTGAATTGATGGAGTCTTCTCCAAAGCTTTAAAAAGTTCAATGAATATATTATCCAAGTTAATGGTTAGGTTTGATAGATCTCCTTTACTATATTAATTTTAGATGTCAGACTTTATAAGTTGTTTGTATAGTTTGATCTCTTGAATCTTTCATTCTTCTTTTGACCAATTCTTCTAAATATTATGCTTGAATTGATGGAGTCTTCTCCAAAGCTTTAAAAAGTTCAATGAATATATTATCCAAGTTAATGGTTAGGTTTGATAGATCTGGTTTAATTGTAAGAATTTTAGAAGGTTGTGGTGATAAGAGGACCTCTATACTATTGCAAGGCCCTAATAATAATTTTCCAGATTCTCCATAATCATTGATATTCTTCCTTAGACTGGTTATAAGTTGTCCTAATTTTTCCCAACATAGTTATGATCTCTCTGAAGTCTTTCATTCTTCTTTTGTATCTTCTTTCTCTTTTTCTTTGGTAGCACCCCTTTGGCATGCTCTGCAACACTTTCATTGGTGTGCTCAATTCTCATTTTCTCTATAATTTCCATTCTTCTGCAATGTCTTTCTTCTCTCTCAATCCTCTATTGTTATCCTCTCTCTTCTCCATTGGGGCTTGTCATGTTTACTTTTATTTCCAATTCTATTTTTTCCCAAATATTTCTTATGGTTGTCTTATCTCCTTTTTCCATGGGTGTGTTTGATTTGGGGTTTCATTAATCCTTTTATTGTTTCCTGTGGTAGTTATTTAGTATCTTTTCTTAAAGTTCACATCTCTTCGAGGATCCCTTTTGGAATCTCTCCCCCTCTCCATTCTCCATCCCCATGGTGCCTAATCCCCTCTCACAAGGTAAGCACCAAGAGGATAGTTCCACAAACTTTCATACTATCTCTAATTTTATTTTCTTTCCCTTTCCTTCCCTATGTCTGATTTGGATTTTAAAATGTTGGGTACTGTCATCCTTTATATTATGTAACCAGGGTTCCATCAAAAAAACCAATATTAGAAATAAAACTGGGGAAAAATAGACCAAAGTTCTGAGCCCCAAGTACTTTCTGAGTGTTGTAGTTTATACCCCAAACTTAGTCATATAAAGGTAAACACCAACTAATTCATACAAAGAATGAACTAATTAATTATATAACCACATAATAACAAATAACATCAAATAGATATAATTCTAGTAATCATTATATTAATCATTTCCAAAAGAGTACACTATATATCTTTCCTTTTTTACATATAATCCTTATACATGATACAATTTTATATTTAGTTCTTACATATATTCATTTGTTCTTCATTTCTTATTCTCCTTATCTCTCTTATATCTTTTGACATTCATATCTTTTTCTATACATCTATCTATGGGATGAGACGTGACCCGTCTATTCTACCCCTAGTCTAGATGATAACTTTACAATCTTAGGGTCTGCAAGCTCTTTGTGAAAAGATGCGGTAGGATTTTTTTGACAGTGTCTACTCTATTAATCTTTTTGGCTAGCAAGGATTTTTTTTAGGATTAAATGAGGATTTTCATAGCTTATACAACTATATTATGATTCAAATGGAAAGGTTTTTCCACCTAATAGCTTAATCCTTAAGGAAATGTTAGAATCAAAATATTTCAAAAATTAAAATATGAAGGTTAACCTTTGATCAAAGGTCTTTGCATAAATACCTTCAAGCAAAGGATCATTCAAAGAAATATCTTCAAGTGAAGGTAGTTCAAAAAAAAATTCCCCCTTGCTTTCAAAATTTTCATGTCCCAAGTTTGGGACCCATTATTGTGGGATTACCCATATACACAAAATAATCATTGAATTTTCCACTTTTCTCAACTCCACTGTCTTATCAAGAAGCCTAATTGCTTCAACACATTGCTTACTCTTAAGAATAGCTAAACCAACTAGGTAAAGGGAATTGATAGACTTTTGTCAAACTCCAAGAACATTTTAGAAACAACCTCAACCTTCTTTCACTCTTCGAGCTTCTTACATAACAAATTTTTATGCTAGTCCATTAAATTATCTTGTTATGATATAAAGTTATTTCTTTTAGAGACCTTAGATTCACCAATTTTGACATGGTTCCTAAGTTTTGTGTTGGAGTGTAATTTTACATTATATGTCCATTATAAATGCCTAGTATTTTCAAATTCTCATCATCTACTGAATTTTTTATTGATCTTTAAAGTTGATTGTTCGAGGGTTGAGGAGTCTATGAGGTTGGTGCTTGGTGTGGAGGTTACAAGTCCTAGGGCCCGTCAACTAATTTTTCCATCCCTAGTGTTGTCCGTGTTTTTATGTAATACTATGGATTTTCTTCATTCGCTAAAGGAATTAGAGATAATCATAGAAAAATTTGTTAATCCCCAGTTTCTTGATAACAATGCTCTGCTAAACATGGTTCAAGAGTATAATTTTTTTAATGGGGAAGGATATCTAGGAGGTATGTTCCCTAGAGATTATGTCAAGTTGCATTCGGGTTTTGAAGAAATGTTTGAAGCTATTAGATTGGCCCTTCAGCTTAGGAATGATCATTTGATTTTGAAGGTCCTAAGGAAGAAATGCAAAAGGGTTTGTGTGTCCATGGATATTGACATCAAAGAGAAATTTTATGCTATGTATCATCTCTAAGACCATGTGCCTCACTTGCCATTTAATTCCTCTTTTGTTGGGTTGAAGCAGAAAATGTGTTATGCTGCAAGTGTGGAAGATTTTGAGGGAAGACAAGGGCAAGCCTTTGCAAAGAGCTCCAAAGTTGCAAACTAGGGTTTCATAGCAAGGGCACAAATTGATAATGTTGATCAATCAAAGAAGGCACATGTGCCAGTTGTTAGCTTTGACTTCTTTGCCAAATATTTGCTCCCTCTCGGACATTCTGAAGCCCAAGACGAGAACTCAATTTGTGTAGAAAGAATGGAGGAATAGTACCAACACTTTGAACATTGTTCGTTGATTGTTGTCGAAGATGAATTTTGTTAAGCCAATATCAGCTTTGTAGGTGGCCTTCTTAGTGTGAACAGGAGAAGTTTTTTTGCTCATTTTGAATTTATCACGCGATGCCTATTATAGTGGTGAAAAATCTTGGTTGGTGGTATCTTGGGTAGTTAATTATTATGTAAAATTTTGCTATGGGTCCCTATTTTTGGAACATTTTTGTAATAATTTTGTACCTAATTGAGCTATAATTGGAGGTTTTCTTCCTACTTCTTTCATGCCGGTATGCTCTTCTAAACCAGGTTTTGTAATACTTATTTATATATAATATATATTATAGTGGCCTAACACTTTTGTTCAGAAAAAAAAAACAAAATTAAAAAATAACTAATAACATTTTTTAAATACAATTAAAATTTTCATATAAAATAAAATTAGTTTCCAAATAAAAATAAAACAAACAATCTAACAAAATAAAATAATTAAAAAAAAAACTTAAATTATTATTTTTAAATAATTCTTAATTAAATTGTAACTATTCTCCCTCCATGGTTTTCAACCTTATCATGTTTAGTCTCCATACGTATGGAATTTTTCTTCCATATATTATAAAAGTGAGATTCGAACTGAACACGTGTCTCCTTACCTTGCATTGCACGTGAAAGTACAGCTAAAATTCCAATCATTTACACGTGTCTTCTTTTTTCACTTAATGAATAGCTTTGAGGAGGATTTATGACTTGTTGGTTTGACGTCATCGATGGAATCATGTGTTTTATTTAATGGAGGGAAAATATTTTTCCTCTGATACAGTTTGTGAAAAACAAAACATAACAAACATTAATGGTGAAAATTTCATTTCCATTTCCATTTTAATTATATATTTATTCATTATACATATTTATAATATAAATATCTTCTATTTTATTCATATGTTTATATATTTTCATATATTTGTCAGATCTATTTAATTTTTCGTCCTTGACAAAGTTTAAAGTTACAAAGTCAATCATAGATCTCTAAACCCAATCCTTTTAAATTCAAACTTGCTCAACTCCCAACTATACCCTTTTTACCAAAGGTTGACTAAATATAATTTATAAACATTATTGTTATGTTCTTAAATTTAAAATCATCCAACACATTTTTTAAGTCATTTGTGGTCCATGAATTAAGAGCTAATTTGCATATCCTTTGTATTTCTCACTTTAATTGGATGAGTAGAAGTAATCTAAATCTATTCAAGGATTCTTGAGAGCATATATGTGTTCGAGCTTGAGTGTTTGTAATATTGTGTACACATTTTTGTAGGTTTACCTAGGAAAACATGTCCCCTTTTGACATAACAATAACTCTAACAAAGTATTTATAAATTTACTTATAGCCTTCAAATATCAAAAGAAACAAAAGAAGGTAAGGTGGATTAGGCAAATAGAAAAGTAAAGTTTTATATATTACTAGATCAAATCTATAGGTGAATGACAAGATTGTGGTCAAATATTTGACCTTGATTCTGAAACTTGACCTTGCATAAAGTGAAATGAGTATTCTAATCCATAGGTGAATATATAACTAAGATTCACTATTCTAAATCTTAACGTATATCAAATGCAAATCTAGTCCACTCTTTGGTCCTAGAACTAAGTACCCTCATTTTGTTTATTCATATTTCTTAATTTAATAGTTGTTGCAATTAAACTAATATATTGGTGATAATTGTCATTAATTAAACCATGTTAATTGTGCTTATGTGAATGCATTGTATTGGATTAGCCTAGGTTAAGCTTAAGACAAGTGTATTTTTCTTTATATTTTGGTGAATTCAAACAATTCTACATGACCTAGCTTCATTCTAGAGTTTCCTTTCATGAACATTAGTGTTTTTAGATATAATATAACTTTGATATATAAATAAATTTCTATTTTACAAGGCTTTTGATATTTGTATGCTTATGTCTTGTGCAACCCTTGTCGTTATTCTTTGTGCAACCCCTATCCTCCTATGCATTGTGTGACCTCTTCCTTTAGGTCTGCATTTTCTCTTTTTTCATTGATCTTCCAATATGGCGTTGCTTCTCCTCTCATTATGCCCCTTCATCTCCTCTGCATTTTATTCATTTCTTCCATTTAAACTGAAATTCACGACCTTTCCACTTCCTTTCCAATTTCAAAAATTTTAAAACTTTTATCCTTCTCTCTATGGTGCAACCTACCTATCAAAATTTAAATCAAATGGTTCCAGATGCTCTCCCTTTGAGTGTGCATTGGCAAATGTTCATTTAACTTTATTGACAAATGCATATTGAACAATAAGCCAATTTTGATAATAAAAAAAACAATACACTACAATGGGGAACTATTTCATTTACTAGACAAAATCAATCTTCAAGAGTTAGATCAACAAACATTATGATGATAAACATGTATAGTTTGAAACATACATTGATACATGAAATTTTGTTGATCATTGACAACAATTTCGATTATCCTCTGCCAAAATTATCCACTGACACTGAATTTGAAAATAAATCAAGAAATTAGTTGCAAAACCAAAAATGCCACAAAAACTAAAATCAAATCAAAATGAATGAAAACCAAACTAAACTATTTTTGGTGGATGCAGATTGCTTATTCACTTGAGATGCTCATGCATCAAACATGTCGGTTAAGAAATTTGTGAGAATAGGCTCACAAAGGTGGGGTTGAATGATAGAATAGCCCTTCGAGATTATGAACAATTTGCACCAAATTATTTCTTTTTTTTCCTTTTCTAGCATCTACACTCACCATCTTCCTCCAACAACATTGCACCCTCTTATTCCTTCCCCTCGTGGACTCATGTCCACCATGAATTGACCTCCTTCGCCAAATACTCTCCACTCTGCTCTCTTCCTTTGTGGGATCCACCACCGTAGACCAACCACCCCCACCAAAATCCACCTGCATCATCCTCCACAATATCTACAAGAAAATATGTAGCATCTACAACATAATTTTATTCACTATCCATCTCTCCTTCTACCATCTTAACTAAAGCCAAAATATCATCATCATAAAACAAATTTACCTTAGTTGCATCATTAATTTTTGTTGCGACATATTCCACATCCTCATCAGCTGCAACTTTTTGTTTTTCTCCCTTTTTTGCAACAACAAGCTTCGACATCCACTCTTCTTCAATTGCCAAAATTTGTGCTAACAAATTTTCTTCACCTTCACCATTCATTGCAACCTCTTCATTCCTCATTTCATTCTTTTCTTCCTCAATCACTGCTACATCCAATTCCACATCTTTGTTGCTCACCTCTTTATTTTCCTTCATCTTCTCTTCTTCTTCATGTACCTCTATAGGGGTTGCTCTCACATCTTCCTTCTTCCACCTCAGGCTGCAACAATATTTTCCTCTACTTTTCTCTTCACTATCCTCTTTCAAGAGATCCCTCTTCTTCTCAATTTGATTTTCCAGTACCTCTACGCTAGCCTAAATCTTCTCCACTTCTGAACACAAACTATCCTTCCCATCTCTTAAAAATTTTCATTCTCCACTTTCTCCCAATATTGTTCCCAAAAAAATATTCTCACTAGTCTTATCATGACCCATCCCATTTTCATCTATTGTAATCTTTCACAATTCATGTCACAGATTCTAAAAATAATTCTTTCATGGTTTTCAACTCTCTCGCTACTCAGGACTCCTCCTACCTACAACAACCCTCACACGAGCTCTCCTCTACCGCCTTCACACTTACTTTCAGGTGCAAAAAACCTTATGATTGACAATATGTTTGCACACTCCACCCTTAGGTCTTGGTGCAGACTTCTTCACATTCAGTAATCTATCCACCCACTCAGGATCATGGGCTTTGATACCATTTGGTGCAAAACAAAAGAAACTCCCTCACTTTGTGAACAAACTTAACCACAAAATCATGATTACCATAGGCAACACAAATTACTTTGACAATTTCATTTGTCAAATTAAAGCCCAATTTAACATTGATATAACTAGAAGAAGTTAACTCAATTTTATTAAATTTATCAATTTATCATATTACATTCATTGTGCAATCTTACATTCATTTCATTTTTTACTACATTTACTCACAATTAATCTCTTCTTTCCTTCTTACAAACTTCGACCCCCTCCTCAAATTCTCTTTAGGTTGCAATTAAAACTATTTTCTACATATGCTTGTGTCATTTCCATTTCCTCTTGTTGGTTGTGATGCATCCTCCATATCTATGTGTTGTCAATATCCTCTGTTCTCTTTTCCATTCAATAATGAAAATATTCATTTTACATCAATCTAACTACCTCTTAGAAGGCACGTCCTACTGCATACTCCATATGCAATTTCATTTCCTTCAACACATCTTTCCTTCTATGCATGACTTCTTATTCTATTTTTTTCATATCCATTCATTGCACCCCTCCTTTCTTTGCTTTATTTCTATAGGTTCTAATTAGCAACCCCCTCTTTCCTTTCCAAATTGCAATATTTTCCCAAATCTCTTTCTATTTGTTGTGAGTGTCTACTCTACGCCCCTTTACCTCTCCTCACTTGTCTTTTTAAAATGGTGTGGTCCTTTTCCCTTATCCAAGCATGATCCCTATTGTTATTCTTTGTACAACCCCTATCCACCTCTGTACTGTGTGGCCTCTTCCTTTAGGTTTTCATTTTCTCTTCTTTTTTTTAATCTTTCAATATGGAATTGCTTCTCTCATTGTGCTCCTTCATCTCCTCTATATTTTATTCATTTCTTCCATTTAAACTGAAAGCCACGACCTTACCACTTCCTTTCCAATTTCAAAAAAAATAAAAATTTTATCCTTCGCTCTATGGTGTGACACACCTATTGAAATTTATTTCAAATGGTTGGATGCTCTCCCTTTGAGTGTGCATTGGCATTAAAATTTAACTTTATTGACAAGTGCTTATTGAATAATAAGCCAATTTTGATAATAAAAAGCCAACACACTGTAATGGGGAAATATTTCATTTCCTAGACAGAATTAATCTTTAAGAGTTGGATCAACAAACATTATGATGATAAACTTGCATAGTTCAAAACACACATCAATACATGTAATTTTATCAACCATTGAAAACAATGTTGATTATAATCTGCCAAAATTGTCCACTAACGTCGAATTTGGAAATAACTCAAGAAATTGGCTACAACACCAAAAATGCCACAAAAACTGAAATCAAATCAAAATGAATGAAAACCAAACCAAACTATTTTTGGTGGATGTGTATTGCTTATTCACCCAGGATGCTCTGGCATCATGTGTCCCTTACACCTACCTCTCATGATGTCTTAGATTCACTTGATTACAATCTTATGGGGCATAATAATAAAAGCTTGAAGATGAAAAGATGTAAATCTATCACACCTATCCAACTTACTAATGCATTTTTTTTCATGTCCATTATTCTACATCTCAAACAAAGGAGTATGACATCATCAAAGAAATGCAAACTACTCAAGCTAAAATATATTAGTGTGATTTAGTTTACTTATCACATTTTTATGAAGATGTAATGCAACAGGCCTTTAAGAAAATCCAACTTAGATTCAACACCACTCCATAATTAGTATTTTTTGATAGAATCCATTATCTAATTGGAAAATAATGATAAATCATTCAACACTAAATAAATTCTACTTAAGAAAGTACTTATGGAAGCGTTACCTTTTGTAATGTAGAAAAATGTAGACCTTTACATTTTCACACTTGTTTGGGCCCTTGCTAAAATTAGGCTTCTTTATGCCTTATTTGGTGCTATTTTGCATCCACAAGCCTTATTTAATGCATATTTTGAAGGTTAATTTCAACACATATCAAATGAACAATCATAATTCAATGATTTTGGATTGTATGTCCTATATTTAGTGATCTAGGACTCATACACCACCTTGGGCATATGGATCCCACCTAAGTTTCGGGGGATGGTCCTAAATTTAGTATAAAACTTAACATTTCTTGAAATTTGTGTCCCAAGCATAGACTATTGGGACTCATATACCCCAACTAGCATATGAGTCCCACTTATCTTAGACCTAATTTTGAACTCAATTCTTGGCACAATTTTATTCTCCTAGATTTGATGTCGGCTTGTAGTGTTGTAATTTCGAGAAATTTGGCATAAACAAGTATAAATACAAGGTTATTTCACATATTTTCTCCTAGAAATTTAAGTGATCTTATAATCATTCAAGTGAGAACATTCAAGAGTTGATTATCAAGCATTTTTTAGCATTATTTGAGATTCAAGCATCATTTCAAAGTCATCATGCATCATGTTTATTTTTGAGCTAACATTTGTGATGTAGGTTCTTATGATTCAAGCAAGCATTCAAGTCAAGATCCATAGCCTTCAATAAAGTGTCAAGATCTACATTCATACTAGCCATTACATACAAGATTGCAGCCTTTGTTACAAGGATTTGGTGAGTTGTAACATTGCATATTGTTCATTCATCATCCCTTCTTCCTATTTCATTTTATTTCATGATTTGATTAAACCAAAACGGGGTTTTACCAAGGAAAACCCCTATCCACTAATAGAACAATATTTTTCCCTCTCTTTGATGTTTGATTTTCATATTTAGGTTGAAGATCCATTGAAGAGCAAGATTGGAGAAGAGTTGTCAAGTTGTCAAAGTTGTCATCTACATTGCAAGATCATGGAAAGTCACCTAAAGGTTGCAATTCAGTGTTTCAAAATCAGGATTTGACAAGAGAAAAAATACAAAAGATATTAGAGGATATTAGAGTTTTAGATTGATGGGTTCATTATAATCCTCATAATTTAATTTATCAATCCAAGGTGGTGTCCATGGCTGTCTGCAAGAGAGAAAGTAGAAAACTTGCTTGACAGTCTATTCTACTTGCAAAAATAAATCCTATTTGCATGAAAGGAAATTTTCATTAAAGGGAACTAATCTAAGGCACACTTGCATGAATTGAAAAGAATAAACTACTTCACAATTTCTAGAAATGAAAAGCTTTCTTGGATTCAAATTTAATCTAGAAATCTGGAATTACATTGCTAGAAAATGAAACTAGATCTATCCTATTTCCTTAGGCTGAAACAAGTATTTCTAATCCCCTCCCTTTGATCAAATGATTACATTGTATTTATAGAATTCATATTATATATCTATCCAACCAATCCACTAATAATTTGGATCCAAGATCCTATTTTTGAGGGGTCGTTTACAAAACTTTAAGAAAATTGAAGTTGTTGTCCTCCATTACGCTACTTTTCTATTAGTCATTTTCTAACACACGCTGCTCCTTCCCTGCTACAAATCACACCAAATGATAAAAAGGGTGTTTAGATAATAAAATATAATTTCCATATCATTTTTAATTTTTTAATTTTGTTGAGAAATGAGGGAGATATTTCTGTTTTACTAAGACTGCATTTTTCACAATTTTTGTGCGCCTGATTTTTAGGAAGTCTTTAAGTGTTGAACATGAATGGAGGAATTATTCTTCATTTTATTCAACCAAATCATTTATCCTTAGCATTAATAACATGATATAATCATGCAACAACATTTGAGTGATGTGGTAACTTGAGTTATCTTTGGTGGAAGAAGGAAGCATGAAATTTAATAACTGTGAGAGATCTTTGAACTCAACATGAAACAAATATTCATCCTATTAATTTAGGAATGACTGATGCTCCATGATTTTTCATGAATGTAGGAGTGTGATGGGAGTCTTCTCTATATTCTCATTATTTTCTTCAAATCCTTTTAAAGCTTTTAGGAGTTAACTGCCTCAAGTGTGTAGAGCTCTCTGCTGCAAGTGTCTATGAAGCTCCTTCTTACCATGAGTTATTTAATAACTCATTTATCTGCATTATATAATTTTAAACACTTCATGGAGACATATTAGAGGAAATTTGGATAAAATTTAATTACTAAAAATAAATCAAACATTTACTTTATATTCTACTTTAAACAAGCTAAAGAACTTTCAATCATTACTCAAATCCACTTTAACACTAATGAATTAGGAAGAAATAGATGATTTTCTTTGATAAAATATGAGAAAATTTATGGTCTTATCATAGATAAACCCTGATACTGGGACTAAATCACCACTTGTCTCCTATGAGTTCCAATATACATATTTTCAGGCATTTTTTGTAGATCCTAATTTAGCAATTCTAGATTCCAGTTTCAACCTGAAACCCTAAACTACGACTAAATTGCCCCTACTAGTATATGAGTACCAATGTGCCTTAAAAGTCTTATTTTCATGATTTCAAACCTTGTTCCAAGCTTCTTTATTTTTTAGGTGCACCATTTTCCTTTCTCAATTCATTCTTCTGATTTTCAGTTTCACATCTTGAGTTGCATAATTAGGTTTACATACCATTGCATTTATTTCTTTCCAAGCCCTTGCTTGGTGGTGAACCCCCTTTTAGTCTTTAATCACACCCTAGGATTCCTTATTGCAGATCTCTTTCCCTCATTTTCATCCTATATTGAGATCTCTAAGGTTTCCTTGAATGAAACTTGAAGGAAATTGGTGGTTCTATCTCACATAACATAGAGCAACAATTTTCTTCATTTCTGATTTAGAGTGCATCATCATCCTAAATCTAGATTTCATTAACTTTTCATTAGGTTTTTCATTAGTTAATTTGCATCTAGGGTTTCTTAATCTTGTTAGAAACCAAGATCAGACATGCAAACCAAAAAACCTTCCACATAAGAGAAAATCAGAAAAAGCAAAGCTATTGCAAAAAGATGTGCAAATATTATTATTCAGGAATTCATAATTACATGAGATGATTTGCTTTATAAAATCAAAGTATGCATAACCCTAATCTTATCTTGAGCAACAAGATAGCTCAACAAGATAAGGATGAGAATAATTAATCTAGGAATTAAAATATTACCTAAGTAAAGTTATGCAAGTGTAATTAAATATTAATTACACTAACACCCCCCCATAAGTGCAACTTAGGGAGACTAAAATGACATGCACTTAATGCTAAGATGAATGCAAGAAAGCATGAATGGGTCCCAACAACAAAGGCCTGATCAAGTACCCATGTACAAATGCAATAATGAGGTAGAGAAGGAAAACCCAGTGGGACAAAACCCCCCTACAATGAGATGACTACTACAAAGAAGCACTGGAAGAACACTGTGGAGTAACACTGAAACCAAAATCTAACAAGCAAGGAAAGATAATTTTTTCTACAAGAAACCAAAGCAGAATCATAATAATGCGATAGCAAACCTGATGCCACGGAACACTGGAAAAATCACAAACTGGAACAACCCTGGAATCTATGAAGCAACAGTAGATGAAATGATGACAAAATCTAGAAACTGTGTATCTCGATGCCAATGCCAAATTGAGACTAAAAATATTCCATGGGAACAAGTACCATAAAGACTCTGGAACATTAACCATAAAAACATGGCCCTCAAACTGAGAAGGATCTGAACCAATGTGGATAAATAACCATAGGCTCCCAATCTAAAGTGTGAACTGATATGAATCTGATATGTGTCAAGAAAGAGCAAGAATGTGGCCAAAATAAACTAAGAAACTAGATATAACCCATGCAAGTTACCATCAAAACAAGATGAAGATGGAGATCAAAGTGCATGCACAATCTAATCAGATTATTATGCAAGAAACCCCCCTGATGGAACTTTATTTTAGTTCATTTATTACAATAAACTAATGATTGTAAAAGGAGAGAATGAAAAAATGCATAAAAAATAAATAAAAAAAGACCTCGGATCTTTGTAGAGGACTGAACCAGCTTTCCAACGCCACAAGAATGGCGAAAAATGGATAAGCGAGTCAAAAGATGTCTCCTAGAGTGAAAAAGTAACATCTGACTTCCAAGGACGAAAAAGGAATCAATAAAGAAAAAAAAAAAAAAAAACCTCCACCATTGCGAAGAGCTCGGAACCAGCTTTCCACCGATATCTCGTTTGCAAAAAAATGATGCCATATGCAAAAGTTATGGCCGATTCCGTGAAAGTGCTCTGATTTTGCCCAATATGCCCTTCTGCAGCCCTCAAGGGCTAAAAAATAAAAGCCCCTGGTCACTTGGGCAGACCAGGGGGCAAGTGGTAGTGTTAGGAACCAAAATTCTTGGTCACTCATGTGACCACCATAGGAGCTGGGCCGGTGCTGAAGGGGGATGGGCGGAGCCCATGGTCCTCCAAAGGACTGTTTGCTATGTTTTAAGCCCATGGGGGCTAAAGCTAAGAGTTGGTCGCTTATAAAACCAGGTGCTAGTGTAGAATAATCAGCGGGGGGCTAAAGACCTAGCCGATGGTGAAAGAGGGTGGCATCGCCTGAGAAGTGGCTGGTGGGCGGCCGCTTGGTGGCTGCTTGGTGGTTGCTAAGCAGTAGCCTCCAAAATAACTGGCAGCGCCAAAAAAATAAATTATTTTTTATTTTTTTATATTGTTTTTTGAATTTTTTCAAAAAATGTGCCTCAGAATGCATGTTGGGGATGTCGTACGACCTCCCTGCAATTTTTTTCCTCTCTAGACGACTTTGTCCAAAATGGACAAAATTTATATGAAAATAGGGGTTTTTGGGCATTGTGAATCCAATGGCGACATTCGTTTTGGCCCAAAATGCTTCAAAAATTAGGCAACCCCCAGATCTCTTAGAAAAATCAACGAGCTTGAAACCCTCACAGATTTCTTCAACGATGACCAAAATCAATGAAATAAAAGTCAATCCTGACTTTTTCCATCACTCTGAATCCAAAGGAAAACCTCGATCTAATCCAAGACGCTGCATGAATATGCTCAAGGAATGAAACCCTCGAGGAACCCTGAACGTGCTCTCCACTGAAAATCTCCAAAAAAGATGAGAAGGGGCTGCAAATCGAGGCTCTGATACCATGTTAGAAACCAAGATCAGACATGCAAACCAAAAAACCTTCCATAGAAGAGAAAATCAGAAAAAGCAAAGCTATTGCAAAAAGATGTGCAAAATATTATTGTTCAGGAATTCATAATTACATGAGATGATTTTCTTTATAAAAGCAAAGTATGCATAACCCTAATCTTATCTTGAGCAACAAGATAGTTCAACAAGATAAGGATGAGAATAATTAACCTAGGAATTAAAATATTACCTAAGTAAATTTATGCAAGTGTAATTAAATATTAATTACACTAACAAATCTTGCATTGGTGAAAGTGCACATAGGTTGCATTTTTGCATGTTGCATCATTGAATTCCACTTAAAATCTATAATTACACTTAGTATAGACATCATTCAAACCAGAAAACATAATATTCACTTAGAATTTGTTGAAATTCTTGTCAAAACCCTAATCTAGAACTCATACATCCCTCTGGGAAATTTAGTCCTAGTGCAAATTATTTTACCTGATTTCTGGGTATTCTGTGTGGACTGTTTTGCAACATTGAATCCCTAAAAAACCTTGATTGGGACTCATACGCCCCTCTAGGTGATTTATTCTTGTTTCATATCTGAAATTGCATTTTATAGTATTAAAAACTCTTTTTTTGTGTTTCAGTTTGTTGTTACATTATTTTTTTTGTTTGTGAAGTTTCTATTTCATTCATTTCATTACATATAGCTTGATTTGGTTCATTTTCTCAATTTCATAATTTCAAAATTGTATTTACACCTTTTATCCTAGGTTATTGCATTACATTTCATCATGGATATGTGCTTTGGTAAGCTTTGGATGTCCTTGAAATTATTAGTGGATGTATCAAGCTATGGCTTTGGAAATGACCCTCATGAAATTGAACTCACTCATGCTCAATCAACTACTAATGCGAAGTCCTCTTCATGATGTTGACATAATTAGAGAAGATGATGACACCATGAACAACTTCATAAAAAATTACCTTAACAAACTTGATACTAATGCATCATTTTATCCTTCTATGAAACAACCACCGCCTCTTGAGATGTTTGGTCTTTTACATCCTAAAACTGAGACACACGTTGAGCTTAGGTTCCCTACAATAGGTGAACCTAGTTCCTCTAATCAAGTAAACACTCAAACATCCTATGTTAATAAAGTAACCAACACATCAATCAATATAGAAGAGACATATGGAAAAGGATTCACGATCTTAATAAAACAAGGATGTGATATAACAAGTGAACATGAAATTCATCAACACTTAGAGCAAATACCCACCTAAGATACCAAAGGTCTAGGATATCAAGATCCCCCTCCCAATATAAGTATACTTCTTCCTAAAGAATAATCTATGTTTCCTAATGATGATAAGGATGATAGGATTGTCTTAGGTCCTCCTCCTCAACACCTAACTCAAGAAATTGGTGAATCTAGCAAGTAACAAAGGTCATACAAACTCAAGAAACTACAATTCCCTTGTTCGTCGTCTGCAACTGAAAGAGATTTACACATAATTCTAACCAAAGGACTTATTACATTACCACCCATGCGAGAAAATTGATTTCCAAATTCTAAGAACACAAACACATCTCATTGTAGAAATCGTAGAATTTTTGGACATAGTACCGATGAGTGGTATGCTTTAAAACAAATATTTAAAAAGTTTGATATCATAGAAATAGTCCCTTAAAGTATGTCCTTTTTCTCCTTGCCATGTAATAGTTGTAGGATCATCACATTCTCACTATTACATGATTTTTATTCATTACAAATCATTTCAAAATGCAAGGAGCTCTTTCTCATCACATACCTCGACTCATTCTTGTTTTTCACATAGTGGGGACAAGAATTAGATAGCTTTTCCCTAGTAGCTCATTTGTCATTGTCCCTTTGGCTAGTTGTATTCCTTCCATATATGATGAAAAATATGGGGATGCAAATGACTTGTTAGAGGTTGACTCATGTGTGCCTTACTATTCTTTTGCATTATTTTATTTTTCATGTTATGTATGTGATTACATGTGTGTTATATGATCCCTCATGTTGTTTTGTTCAATGTCTCTCTCTCTCTCTCTCTTTGTGACATTCCTCTATTTGTACTTACATTCTTCTCTATGTTGTAAACTTTTATCCTTTTCATTTGTCTTGTGTTTTCCTTTTGTGGATGATGCAAGGTGTCGAGACATTTAGGTCTCTTCCATGTTGACCAAAAATATTTTCCTTTATCTTTTCTTTGTCTTGTGTTTTCCTTTTGGGGATGATGCAAGGCGTTGAGACATTTAGCTCTCTCCCATGTTGACCTGAAAGATTTTCTTTTTTTCGCTCTCTTTGTGTCATTCTTCATGTTCCATGAGTATTTGGGGAATGATGATAGTTTCAAGCTCTATAAAAATATTGTAGCAAAGACATACTGACCCCAAATCTATGGATCCCTTATGTGATTTTGTGATTTCACTTTGGGGGTAACCCCTTTTTCATAATGTAGCTTCATTTGGAAACATATGAATTGGAATAGGGCTTTCTAAATAAGCTCTCATGTCCACTTTATTGTTAGCATTGATCATTTTCTACATTAAAGTAATTTCTCACAACATGGTGTTTAGCAATTTCTTTAAAGTGGGGGAATACATTGACACTTTTATTTTACAACTTATGTTTCATTATGTAGTCTTCTTACTTCATGTGATGTGTCTTTCGCTTTGTGGTGACATTGGGTGTGATTTCCTTCAAGATCATGATCTCTCTTAGCATATTATATTCATCTTAGTGGCTTGATGCGACACATTGCATCCCCTAAGTTGTGAATCTTCTACTCTTTGATTGGTACTCTCTTGGAGACATTAGGCACGATGTTCCCTAAGTTAAGACCTTACATGAACTAATAAAAACTCATTTGAATGTACCTTACACTATTTTTCATTTACAATATATGTTATATGGCCACCTTGCAGAAAGCACTTTGTTTTCTTGTGGTGCCATCTTGTTCATTCATGGGTGTGAAGCATATGAATTTTTTCTTGCCTCATGAATCCTATTGTTCATGTTGTGTGGTGCCTTATCAAAGTTATCAGGAGGTATAGCTTTGTTATGGTTGTATGTATGGGATCCTAAATTAGGCGTGAATTTCCCATAGCCACTTGCTTGTTTGTGTGATCGCATACCGGCCGCATGTGTATGTGTCTTGTTGGGAGATCACCTAGTGGGTGACCCAAGGTTCCACTAGCCCTTGTGATCATGCGTTGGTTTGCATGGTGGAGATAATGTTTCACTTGTAAACATTTTTGGAAAAATAACTTAGATTTGATCCACAACATGCGGGACAAATGGTCGAGGCTTGATTCACCCCTTTTTTTTTGTTTTTTGTTTTTCTTTCTCTTTGTCTTTGGCAGTGTATTCTTGTGCCTTGTTTTTGCTCCTCATTTTCATGTGTTTTCTTTTGTGCCTATTTTGGTTTTCCATAGGATCTTGATCATCCCTCTTGATCATTGTCATCCTATATTACTAGCATTGGTACACTTGGACCCCTCTTGATGTGTGTTTGTCTACTTTAGTGTGAATTTGAAGCAAGTTCGTCCTCTCACTAAAGTGGGGGATAAATTTAGTGTATAAAAATGTATCCCTTTACATTTTCAAACTTGTTTGGGACCTCCTTGCTAAAATTGGGCTTCTTTATGCCTTATTTGGTCCTATTTTGCATCCACAAGCCTTATTTAATGTATCTTTTTGAGGTTAATCCTGACACATATCATATGAACAATCATAATTTAATGATTTTGGATTGTATGGCCTATATTTAGTGATTTGGGACTCATACACCACCTTGGGTGTATGGGTCCCACCTAAGTTTTGGGGCTTGGTCCTGAATTTAACATAAAACTTAACATTTCTTGAAATTTGTGTCTCGAGCTTAGCCTACTAGGACTCATATGCCCCAACTAGCGTATGAGTCTTGCTAATCTTAGACCTAATTTTGAGTTCAATTTTCTTGGCAGGATTTTATTCTCCTAGATCTGATGTTGGCTTGTAGTATTGTAATTTTGGGAAATTTGGCATAAACAAGTATAGATACAAGGTTATTTCACATATTTTCTCCTAGCAATTTAAGTGATCTTATGCGCATTCAAGTGAGAGCATTCAAGAGAATTCAAGAGTTGATTATCAAGCATTTTGGAGAATTATTCAAGATTCAAGCATCATGTCAAAGTCATCATGCATCATGTTTGTTTTGTGCTAACATCTGTGATGTAGTTTCTTATAATTTAAGCAAGAATTCAAGTCAAGATCCATAGCATTCAATAAATTTTCAAGATATACATTCATGCTATCCATTACATACAATATTGTAGCCTTTGTTACAAGGGTTTGGTGAGTTGCAACATTGCATATTGTTCATTCATCATTCCTTCTTCCTATTTCATTTCATTTTAAGGTTTGATTACCAAAACGGGGTTTGACCAAAGAAAACCCCTATCCACTAACAAAACATTTTCAATCTCTTTGATGTGTGATTTACATATTTAGGTTGAAGATCCATTGAAGAGAAAGATTGAAGAGTTGTCAAGTTGTCAATGTTGTCATCTACATTGCAAGATCACGAAAAGTCACCTACAAGTTACAATTCAGTGTTTTAGAATTAGGGATTTGACAGGAGAGAAGCTACAAGAGGACATTAGAGGATATCAAAGTTTCAGATCAACCCTGATACAGAGAATAAATCACCCCTTGTGGTGTAAGAGTCCCAGTATACCTATTTTCAAGTATTTTATACAGATCTTGGTTTAGCAGTTATAGATTCTAGTTTTGGATTGAAACCCTAAACTAGGTCTAAATCATCGCTATTGGAATATGAGTCCCAATGTGCATTAGAAGTCAAAATTTTAGTATTTCATACCTTGTTATGAGATTCTTCAATTTCCAGGTGCACATTTGTCCTTTCTTAAATTCATTCTTCTAATTTTCAGTTTCACATCTTGAGTTGCACATAATTAGGTTTACATATCATTGCACTTCTTTGTTTCCAATCCCTTGCTTGGTGGTGAACCTCATTTTAGTCTTTAATCACACCCTAGGATGCCTTATTTCAGATCTCTTTCCCTCATTTCCATCCATAGATTGAGATCTCTAAGGTTTCCTTGAATGAAACTTGAAGGAAATTGGTGGTTCTATCTCACAAAACATAGAGCAACAATGTTCTTCATTTCACCTTTTCATGTATGGTGAAATATGGTGATTTAATCATTAAACAATATTTAGTTGATAATTATGCAGCCTTAACATGTGCACTAAGGATTATTTAAACATTTAGAAGTAGATATCATCAAAGACACAACCATTAGATCTTACTATTAGATGCTTTGTCAATATTTCTAGATCATGTTTGGGTACTATTATTCTTCCAATTTAAGTTGGCCCACACAACTTAAATACATTACTCCATGTGATGACAACAAATATTGAATTATACTATCCTTCTAGGGAATCAATGGTTACATGTTATGATCTAGTGGTTCCCCCTACTTTTAATCACCGTGTTATTTTTTTGCATAAAGGAAAGGCTTTTTGCATACCTATAGATCCTTAGCCATAAGTAAATTTTCTCAAGTTGATACCTCTAAAAATTATATTACAAACATGGTGATGATTGGAGTTCATTAGATTTTACACCTATTGGCATTGGTGAGTATAATGTGGATCCTAAAGATTATGGTATTCCATATTTATATATGAAACAACCTATCTATGTTTAAACGCCTAAGACATATAATGATGCATATTTTGATTCACCATCACCTCATTTTAGGCCATCCTTTAAACCAATGTATGGTCATGGATATAATCTTATGAAAGGTTTTGGCTATAAATAAATTAAACTTGAAACTAATGAACAAGGGTATATATGATGTTTTTAAGTATAAGGGAATATAATAAATCATGGAATAGGTTTTTAACTTGAAGATATGACTCGATGGATAGAAGAGAAATAATGAAAAGAAAAAGAAACTTGCATAGTTAATTATCCTAATCTTAATGAGACTTATTATTCTTTTTTGCATATGATTAAGGAACCCCTTATGGTCCAATTTTTATTTATATTTATAGAATCAATTATCATTATTAGTGTTAACTAGTTATCTTTTTGATAATATATGTTCCAATATTTATGATATATATCTTACACTCATACATGCATATATATGAACCATAGAAATCATACAAAACATAAACTGCCACATGCACATATAATGTACAAAATTTAAATATGTAGCATCAACTATAACACATAATATTATAATAATTAAGCACATAGAATAATATCTTGTTAAGATGTTTCATGCTATAATGTTAAATGTTTAAGAAATCAAATGAGAAATATATAAACATGAAAAAATATATTATGAAGGACATATTGTAGGGGAGGTTCTTGTAATGAACCTTATATCTATCACAAGTACTCATCTTGGAGTGAGATCAAGATCAATACCTCTCCCATAAAACCATGGATACTCCATATAATTGCTTAATCTCTTCTTGAAATGTGACAACCACCATTTCTTATTGCAAATAGTGGCCTATGCACTATATATCATATCAAATATGTAACAAAGGTATCATTTGATGGTACAATCTTTGTTGTTTATTCCTCCTACTATGCAAGATCATAATCTTTCTTATCTCACTCTAAATGGATGGTATCTATCACTCCCCATTTTTGGACAAGTTAATTTACACTATTTTAAATCAAATACTTTTCTATTCATTTTAATTTTTTTTTATCAAAATTATGGTTTGAGGATAATTATGCTAAGATAATTTAATTTTGATGATGTTTAAAAATAAATAGATGTGATTTCCTATGTTCATGACTTTTGTTTAATAAATATTTATATTATGTTATGGATGTTATGATTTATGGACTAACTACCTTGTCAATTAAATGAGGTGGATGTAGGAAAATAGTTCTCCCTCCTAGATGAGGAGGGAGAGTATCACAGGTGAGAGGGAAGCAGATAAGGGAGAATGGTGAGGCATCATGAATTTGAGAACTCACACACACATAGTATATGTGTCTTGTTGCATGAAATAGTTGGGTGTTTTCTTATGTTATAAGTAAGCAATTAATTTATGTCATAGCATCATCTTTGGTATACCATTTTTCATCTCTTTCAGTTGACATGATTTCCTTAGTAGATTTTCAATGACTCCTTGTCTTGCATTTTTTGTCTATGTTGCCATACATTTGGTAAGACCTCCTTTTCTAGTAGAGTTCTTGTTTATTAATTTTGTATAAGATATACATACACATACACACAACTCAAAAAGATCTTTGCAAGAGAAAAATATAGTTATTATATTTACAAAAGAATATATACATGTATATCTATATATACACATATTTATATCAATATAAATTTATTATTTTTGATTAGCAAGAAAAATAGGTTTTGAAGGAACCCAAAACCATTTACAACAAAGCACTGCTCAAAAAGAGAAAAATATAACCAACCAACAATCACACAACAACAAACAAAAATAAACTAAAAAGCAAACAAATTATTTCATGTTCTTTAGGGTGTCAGCCACCTCTAATTCTTGTTTGTAGTGTTTATTAACTAGGATCATCAGTTCATTATTTTCCTCTTCAACAGTTTTTTCTTGCTACCACAAGTTCGAGCACTAGGTCCTTTCTCTCCCTCCAACAATAAATTTTTTCTTCTTCTTTTGTACCTTGCTCCTTCATTTTGTTGTTTTCATGGATAAAACCATCCACCCACTCCTCTTTAAGCTCCTTTAACTTCTCCATGAGGATCCTCAATGCTTCAACATTGTTCTTGATTGAGTACTAACTAATTTTCAGGAGATTCTCAATGTTTGAGTTAATCTCTTACATCTTTTTTTCTATGACCTACATGCAACTTTCATAATAATTTTTTAACTCACTAATGGTGTCCTAAGCAACCACTACCATGTTCTTTAGCTCCTTATAACTGGATGCAGACTACTCACTCTCCTCAATAGAAACCTTTTTCCTATAATCCACGCACTTTGATATTAACTTTATTAATCTCCAGGAGACACCATTTAGCCAGTTTGAAATTACTTGTCACTCCCTCTCTAGAAATCCCTAAAATGTCATAATTTCCTCCTTGTCAGCATGCAGGTAAGAGAATTCATTTGAAAGAGGATGAATATTAGCCATATCCATGTTTTCCTTAGAAATAAATTTCATTGGGGAGTGGGCCATGACCATTCTTGCTTCACCAAAATTTACCTCCTCCCTAAATTTCTCCTTTCATTTTCCATCTTCAACCCCAAGGGAAATAGAGTGTTGTTTACCCCTCCATTTTCCTTGAAACCAACCTCCTTGTCAAGAATTTGGGAACCCTCTGACCATGATATTTCCTTTTTGGATTTCTTTCTTCGAGAGACTTTCTTAGAAGAGGTCTTTCTTTTCCTTTTCTCTTCGCTATCCGAAGGAGTTGAATATAACACTTCCACAAAGTCAGCCCCATCTTCAATTTCTTGTCATTCCTCATCATCATCTTCTTTAGTGGATTCAAAAATCTATTGAACAAGCTTAGGTTTATGTTTATTCTTAACTCCACCCTTCCCTTTTAGGGATATCACAGGGGTTTGGGATTTAACATGTTCCATAATTAATAGAACCAAACCCTCATACAAGATCAAAAGCTTTGGGCTTTTCAAATGTTCTTTCATAGAGAAATCTAGAGAAGAAAGGAGATAAAACATAAATGAAACAAGAATTTTATGCCTAAAATTATTCGAGAAATTAAAATAGATGCAAGAATAGCAGTGTACTTACAATCACTTAGAGTAATATAGAAAATTATGACCTCTTCCATCTCAGTACAAATAGGTTTGATGGAAGCCTATCATAACCCCAAGAAGATAACTACACCAACTTATCTCTATCATTCCCTTTGAAAAATTGATTCAAGGCTTCCTCGTTAGCTTCTCTATCTTTGAAGAATTTCCTTCCATGCACATTAAGCCTGATTATCTACACAATGACCTCCTCTATAATGATGAATTTGATTCCACTCAAAGACAAGGCTCTATTTTTCCACCCTTTAATGAAGATATTGGAAGCTTCAGGATCATGTAACAATGAAGCCTTTCCATATAGGGGGTAAGACCCTCCTCCTCTATAATTCTCCATACCTTGGGATTTCTATAAGCCCCATCACATGAGAGAGGCTCTACTTGGATTTTTTGTCCTCTCTTATCTACTATGATATTCCTAATATGTTATATCTAGATAATTCCTTAGTTCTATGTCAATACAAAAGGGATCTAGGCCCCTTTTTAACCCATAAAATGTGCGTGGAAACTAGGAGTCATTAACTCCACATCCCAACATTCATTATTTTTTGTGTCAAGAATATCATTATTTAGGATTGAAAGGGATTAAAAGGGTGCTAAAAAAGTACTCATCCCATGATTTAATTGTATGGACTCTAACTTCTTCATTGGAAAATAAATCAACCAATTGATTACCCTCACACAAGATATGAGATATCTTAACATCATGAAAGGAATTAATTATTCCTAGAGAGTCATATATCAATGATTCAATCGACCATCTAGGGGGATGAAGTTTGCAAAAATACCTAATGATATTAAGTGAGTCCCCGGGCGGGTGCATGAAGTTGGGTACCAATTTTCTGGCCACTTATGATTTTTTTTTAAAAACGCGTTCGCGTTATAATGCGAGCGCGTTATAATGCGCATGGGTTATTTCACGTTAAAAACAAAGAAAAAAGTGAAATTATTTTCCTTGGAATACCAACCCAAAGGCTTGGAGGGCATTCCCAACAAGGCTAGAGACATGTTTTTGCAAATTCTACAATTTTTCACATAATCGGGTCGTGCTCACCATCAAGATTGCATCTAGTTCAATATTGACAAAATTGAAAACATGGGTAATGTTAGGTTCTCTCTTAACTATCCAATGATGTAATTTTTTTCACTTTTTGATAATGTTAAGCCTTTCATCCATAATTTCTTTTGTTTGTATGTCTAAAAAGCAGTGTTTAGTGTTTTTTTGTTATAAATTAACCGTTCATCAAAATTTGAAATAAATTACATTTTTAGAAACTAGACTCCATTCTACAAATTTAAAAAAAAGAAAAAAAAAATAATTTTTTCAAAAATTTGTAGGGACGCGGCCAAAATTCTGCTTTTCAAGAAGTGCCCACTTAGAAAATTAGTAAAAAATCAAATATTCATTAAAAAATTATCAGAAAAATTGTGCACCAACTAGATGCTATTAGCTAACTTTTGACCATAGTGATTTTAAAAATACTACAAAAAATTTCACCGTGCTCAGGTCATACAAGAGTTGTTATGTTATGTTTTTCTGACAAAAACAACACCAATTTATGTACATCCCTCTTTTGAACCCCTTTATCTCAACCATTTTCAAAATAAATTAGTAGTTTAGAAAGTAAACTCGGAGTACTTCGATCCTTGTTTTTGTTCCATCTCAAAATTTTGAGTGTAACTATTCTCAATTTCATGTCCAAGGTCAGCATTTTCTGATTTCAAAAAAAAAGTGGCCACTTAAGCCCCCTTTTTGGGAACCATCTTGGTGCACTTACCCCCCCTTCTATCCATACTTTCTTAAATCCTTAATCAATGGCCATTTTAACACCATTGAAAGTAGTTGTTGCTTCAACAAGGTAATTTTTTTGAGTTCCCAGTGGAAGTGCCACCCTTGAAACAAGTCTTCCCTCCTCATCTCTTAACACTCCCCAAAAACTAGCTATCCCAGGATTCCCTTTGATTGCCCCATCAAAGTTAATTTTTATCCACCCTTTGGTGGTGTTCTCTAGACAAAGTTTTCTTAGAGTGTTTTTATATTTCTGAGAGGTATTGATAAATCAACCTTGAGATTCCATTTATCCACAACCTAAAAGTCTTATAAATTTATTGTTGTTTAATACTTTTAATTTTGAATTCAAAGAGTTGAGTGAGATCCATGTAGTGGAGCTAAATGCATTGAAAGTGGAATACTATGAAGTAATGTGGATATGAACTCCAATGAACAACTCATAACTTGTAACTTCATTTCTAATAAATAGAGGTAGAGTGGGGAGTAAATGCTTGAGAGAATCTAGTTCTTCGTTGAGAAGGGGATGGATAAACTTCAAGGGGATTTTGATAGTGATTATAAAAGAAAAAATCAGAAGAAGAAGAGGGGGATGATGATAGCAGAGAAAAAGATGTTGAAAGAGATAGCTCTATAGCATTTGTGAAATTTTACTTGTGTATTGGTATATTGGCTTTTAAGTATTTTTTTTAATAAATTGAATTCTTCCAAAATTATTTTGAAAAATATAGAACTTTGGTTCGGGTAAGTGCATGGATCTGTGACACAATTTTGGCTCTTAAGATGCCACTTTTTTTCTAAAATCAGAAAAATATGATTTGCACGAGAAAATGAAGATAGTTGCACTCAAAATTTCAAGATGCAACAACAACAAAAGTTGAAGTGCTCTGAGTCTAGTTTCTAAGATACTATTTTTTTAAAAATTAATGAAGATTAAGGGTCTCAAAAAGGGGGGGCAAAAATAGGTCCTTTTTTTATTAAAAAAAAAGACAACATAGCACCTGAGGGCTCCCCCCTTTTTGATTAACTTTTTTTTAGAATTTCAAAAATCTCAACAGTGAGAAATTAGCTAACACCATGTAGTTTATCCTCATTATTTTGGATAATTTTTTAATGAATACATAATATTTTATGAATTTTCAAAGTGGACACATCTTGAAAAGCTGAAATTTGAGCGTGCTCCCCCCTAAATTTTTTGAAAACTAATCAAAAATTGATTTTTTTTTATCATGTGTAGAATGGAGTCTAGTTTCAAAAAATGTAATTTGTTTCACATTTTGATGAACAAGTAAAAATCTATCCTAAAACTAGCACATGTTGGTTTTTGACCAAAAACGGAGGCATTTACAATAGAAGCCATGGATCAAAACCTTAACTAAATCAAAATGAAAAAAGAAATATATATTTAGATAGCTAAGAGGGAGGTTAACACTATCATTATTTTTGTTATAAACTTTCATTGAAAGACATGCAAATGAGACGGGGAGCATGGACAAAAATATGAGGAAATTTGAAAAATCTTGTCAATTAACACGTTCAAAGCAAGACATTTGGTGAGCCCCAAATTTGGGTTGCACCAAATGTGATGTGTCATTTGGCGAGTGCCAAATTTGGCGGTCTCCAAATGAATTTCTTTGAACAAAACTTGAATTTCCCCTCTCTTTAGTCAACAAATTTGATAATGCTTAGAGTGCACAGTTTATGATCGTAGATGGATAGTTGAGGTTTTACCTTTCCTATGCTCTCTAACTCATTACTGTACAACTAGATAACTCTTTATCCCTCTGAAGTCTCTCTCTCTCTTAGTTTTCACTCCCTCCCATGCAACCTAGACTACTCTCTCTCAGTCCAATCCCCTCTCTTAGGTCTCTTTCCCTCCCACCTAGGTACCTAAATAAATCTATCTCACTCCAACCCCCTTTCTCACTCTCCCTCTCTCTCTCCCCCTTTGGTCTTTTTGTCTCTCTCACTCCATCTCCCTCTCTTAGGTCATTATATTTCTCTCTCTATCCTCTCTCTCAAGTCTCTCCCTCCTAACCCCTCTCCCTCTCTTAGGTCTCTCACTCACTCCCTCTATCTCTCTCCCGTTCCCTCTCTTTCACTCACTCTATATCTCTCCCTCTCTCTCTCTCTCACTCTCTCTCAAGTATCTCCATCACCCCCCCTCTCTCTCTCTCACACACAGACACTCCCTCTCTCTCTCCCACTCCCTATCTCCCACTCCCTCTATCTCTCTCCCTCTCTCAGGTCTCTCCTTCCCCCCCTTTCCCCCCCTCTCTCTCAATAATCCCCCTCCTACTCTCTCTCTCTCTCAAGTATCTCCCTCCCAACCCCTCTCCTTCCCTCTCTCTCTCCCACTCCCCCTCTCTCTCACTCCATCTATCTCTCTCCCTCTCTCTCAGGTCTCTCCCTTTCTCTCTCCCTCAAGTATCTTTGTCCTACCCCCTCTCCCTCTCTCTCATTGTCAAGTCTCCCCCTCTTACCTCATCTCCCTCTCACAGTCACTCCCTCTATCTCTCGTCCACTCCCTCCCTCTCTCACTAAATCTATCTCTCTCCCTCTCTCTCAAGTATCTCCCTCCCACCATCTCTCTCTCTCTCTCTCACACCCTCTGCTTATCCTGCCGCTCTCTCTCCTCTCTCTCAAGGTCTCTCCCTCCCACCCCCTCTCCCTCCCTCTCTCTCTCTCTCCCAAGTCTCCCTTTTGTTGGGTATCTCTTTGTATCTCTCACTCCTCCCTCTATCTCTCTCCCACATCCTCTCTCTGCCATCCACACTCCTATGTCTCTCCCTCTCTCTCAGGTATCTCCCCCCACCCCCCCTCTCTCTCTCACTCCCTCCATCTCTCTCCCATCCCTCTATCTTGAGTACTCCCTCTCCCTCCCACCCCCTCTCCCTCTCTCAAGTCTCTCTCTCACTCCTTTTATCTCTCCCATCCCTCTATCTACCACTCCCTCTCTCTCCTAATCTCTTAGGTCTCTCCCTCCCACCCCCTCTCTCCCACTTTTTCTCCCTCTCCTCTCTCAGGTGTCTCCCTCCCACCCTCTCTCCCTCTCCCTCTCTCTCTATCTCTATGTCTCTCCATCTCTCTCTCTTCATCTCTAGGGATTACAATTTACAGTTTAATGGTAGAGGGTGTAGGGTTTAGAGAGAGAGAGAGGTGGGTTTGAGAATAGAGGGTAGAGGGTAGAGAGTTTATGGGTTTATAGTTTAGGGTTTAAGGGTTTAGGGTTCAGGGTTTATAGTTCAAGGGTAGAGGGTTAAGGGTAGAGGTTAGAGGGTTTAGGGGTTTAGGGTTTAAGGTTTAAGGGTTTAAGGGTAGAGGGTAGAGGGTTGAG
>VDFB02205280.1:8956-71920 GCA_007258455.2 Sequoia sempervirens | reverse complement strand
TAGGGTCGAGAGAGAGAGGTGGGGTTGAGGGTTGAGAGTAGAGGGTGTAGGGTTTACAGTTTAAGGGTAGGGGTTGTAGGGTCAAGAGAGAGAGGTTGGGTTGAGGGTTTAGAGAGAGAGACAGAGAGAGTGAGAGGGTTAAGGGTTTTAGGGTTGAGGGTAGAGGGTATAGGGTAGAGGGTAGAGGGTAGAGGGCTGAGGGTAGAGGTTTGAGGGTTGAGAGTAGAGGGTTGTGGAAAGTGCGTGAGACTTACCACGAGACAATACTTGGCACAATAAAGACTAGAGAAGACCTAGATGGTTCCCTGGATTGATTGGTAAGTATGCACATTGAATTTGTAAAGTCATGTTATTGATCATTTCTTTATTTCAAGCATTTAAGTTTGATTGTATAAGGGTTTTCAAAATTGCATTAATGTAGATATGCAAAATGATGGTTATATGTTGCTCTCTATTTGGTGCAGGGGAACCAAGCTTCGGTGGATGTCATTAGGGTGATGAAGTCTTGTTTTTCCCTTGGATGAGGTCATATAGACCATTTATTGAGGTAATAAGTCTATTTTAGTGGTTATTAGTGAGTTAGAAGGTTTTAGTTGCAAATTTTCTAAATTAGTGTAAAGTTTTATTTTTCAAATTTTGAAGTGCAAGAAATGCATAGAGGGGAAGTTGAATGGTCAGGGAAGGCCAAAGTTCACTTGTGGTGTTGGTTTTCAATAAATTATTGATTAAGGGAGTTGAATATATGTATGTGAATCTCGAATGAAGGAGTGTGTGGAGAAGAGTGGAAGATTTTGTACAAGCATTGTGTTGATGTTATCATGCAGCGTCGGGTGTCTATTCCGAGTTGATCTCCTTTACAATGTTGAATAAATTAAATAATAGTCGTTGGCTATTTAATTTATAGAGATAGCGATTTATTATGAAGAGGCATGCCTCTTGTATTAAATGATAATTAATAATGGAGGCTTGAATGTCATGAAGAGGCACGATCTTGGTGAGGCTTACATCATGCATATTGGACGCAATTTTTGAAGGGACACATTCCGTTATTGTGCATGCAATTTAATGAAGGGACACATTCTTCTATGAAGGCCAACATGATGATTTGAAGGGTCACGTCCTCCACTCTATCTTGTATATATGTTCGATGGTGTTTCATTGTTTGATTTTTATTCATATCCATTCATCATTCATCACAAGTTTGAGTTTCATAAGTGCGAGTTTGTCTCAAGTGCAGATCGATATCTTTGTAGAAGGCTAAGATTATTATCAATAGATTGCATCACCTTGTTACTGTATTTGCATAAGATTGTGGTGCTTCTTGTTGGCCTTCTTATTGGACCTTTGTAAAGGAGATGTTTCTTGTGACATTCAATATATAAGTGATATATTGTTGTTGGGTTTTTCTCCCTCAAGTGGAGGGTTTTCCCTAGGGTATCTATTGTGTCATTGTGTTGATTTTTTGAATTAATTTTTGTGTTTTACATCTAATCATAAAAATAACATGGTATTAGAGTGGTTTTGAAGAATATCTTGATTAGATTTAGTCTAGCAGTGATACTCTTTATTCTCTTTCTCATCTTTGATCACATCTATCTCCTCAACAAGATGGTGAACAGACTCAAGATCGAGGACAAAATTGAGGGAGCAACTAATTTCACATCTTGGAGATTCAGAGTTATGCTCTCCTTGGAGGAAAATGAATTATCTGAGTTCGTGGAGAGAAAATTCCCCGAGCCTATTGATGAGGAAGAGAAGGTTCAATGGAAGAAGAAAGATACTATGGCGAAGAAGATGTTAATTGATTCTATGAAGGATCATATTGTTCCAATCATCTCTAAGTTGAAAACAACAAGAGATATGCTTAAGACATTTGAGGAAATGTATGAGATCAACAACACAATCTGTGCACTTGCATTAAAGCAACAACTTCATCATGTTAAGATGGAAAAAGGAGAATCTATCATCTCTTACTTCATGAAAATTTCTGAATTGAGAGATCAACTCTCTACTATTGGTCATATTGTTGATGACAAGGACTTGACCATGTTGGATCTTAATGGTCTTCCTTCATCTTGGGAGTCTTACATTGAAGGAATCAACGCGAGATCAAAACTTCCCAAGTTTGATCATTGGAGGGCGGATTGTATTCAAGAAGAGTCTAGATTTGCTGCAAGAGGTGTTGGTCAAAGCTCTACTAATGAAGACATTCATGTTCTTGCCACTCAATCCTCAAAGAAGAAAGGGAAAGATGGAAAGAAAGGATATTTCAAGAGGAATAGAGATAAGGGATCTGATGGTACTCCTACATTCAAGAAGAAGAAGGATCTATCTCATGTTCAATGTTTTAGATGTGACAAGTATGATCACTACACAAAGGATTTCCCAACTAGGCCTAAGCAACAGGCTTCCATTGTTGATGTTGATGAGATCTCTCCACAGAAGGATTCAAGTGAATTTCTATTCTATTCTTCCTTGTCAAGCAATGTGCTTACCGACACCAACACTTGGTTGATTGATAGTGGTGCCTTTTGCCACATTACCGGATTTAGAGAGCATTTAACTAATTTGGTGGAGAGAGATTCTAGTGAACAAGTCATTATTGGAGATGATGCTAGCTATTTTGTGAAAGGAGTTGGGACCTCCTCTTTTCACTTGGATTCCAGCATTTCCTTGCAATTGAGTGATGTGCTATTTGCTCTGGGAATCAAGTGAAACCTTTTCTCGATTTCAGCCTTGGAGGACAAGGGGTACCAAGTTGCATTTTCAGAAGGAAAAGTTCTTGCATGGATGAAGAACTCTAATATCAAGACTACTCAGGTGATTGGAGTTCGACATGAGAGCCTCTACAGACTTTGCACTCATCCACTTCAGGAATTGGTGCATGATTCATCAATTTCATGTGAACTATGGCATAGAAGATTGGCTCACCTTCACTTTCGAGCACTTCCTACCATGGAGAAGATGGTTTCAGGCCTTCTGAAACTCAACCAAGAGTGTGAAGGTACTTGTAGAGGCTGCACATTGGGTAAGAATACAAAAGGTTCATTCCATAGTAGTGAAAGTAGATCCAAATGTATTCTAGATCTTATTCATTCTAATTTATGTGGTCCAATGTTTGTTGCTTCTTTGAGTGGTTTCTTGTATTACATTGTTTTTATTGATGACTACTCTAGAAAGACTTGGATTTATTTCTTGAAATATAAAGAATCCGAGGAGGTATTAGAGAGAGAATTCAAAGCTTAGGTAGAGAACTTATCCAAGAAGAGGATCAAAGTTCTGAGATCCGATAACTGAGGAGAGTACATGTTCGACAGCTTCCATAACTTTTGCATTGAAGCAGGGATTAAGAGGGATTTTTGTGTCCCTTATAATCCTCAACAGAACTGTGTTGCTGAAAGGAAGAACAAATCTATTATGGAAGCAACCAAAGCCATGATTCATGACCAAGATCTGCAAACCTTCCTTTGGGCTAAAGCATCTAGAACAGTTGTTTATGTTTAGAATAGAATCCCTCACCACATTTTGGAGAACATGACTCCCGAAGAAGCATTCACAGGGGTGAAGCCGGAAGTAAGTCATTTGAGGATATTTGGTTGTCTTGTATATGTTCATGTACCTAAGGATAAAAGGACCAAGTTGGAACCTTCTGGCAAGAAGGGGATATTTTTAAGTTACAGTGAGACATCAAAAGCCTACAAAATCTACATTCCAAGTTAGAATTTGATTGAAATTAGTAGATATGCCAAATTTGAAGAGGATGTTGCATTCAGAAGAGCCAAGGGCACTCACATGGAGATAGATAATGAAGAGTCTCCTCAGGATATGGAAGTTGACCATGCTCCTGAGATTCAGAGGGAGGCTCTAGAACCTAAAGAAGATGATGATCCAGTCGAGCCCTTGGAACCTATTGATGGGCCTACATATATTCTGATTGGAAGAAAAAGACCTCTTTGGACCAGAAAAACAATGTAGGAGGCAGAAAGGTTTGCAGCCTTGAGAGGAACTTTCAAAGAAAGTAAGAGACCTCATAAGTTTTCTAGTTATGTTGCCTTGATGAGTCAAATAATTGAATCTAAGCCTTCCAGTGTTGAGGAAGCTTATAGTCAATAGGTTTGGAGAGATGTTATGTCTGAAGAGTTTCAGTCCATTCTCAAGAATGATGTTTGGGACATCATACCTAGACTTGAAGGAAAATCTGTGGTATCTTCTAAATGGTTCTTCAAGATCAAGCATGCGGCTGATGGGGGCATTGAGAAATACAAGGCAAGGTTTGTGGCTAGAGGATTCTCATAGAAAGAGGGAGTTGACTATGAGGAAACCTTTTCTCCAGTTGCTCGTTATACTTCTATTAGGATCATCATTACTATTGCAGCATCTAAAGGATGGAAGATGCACTAGATGGATGTGAAGAAAACTTTTTTGAATGGTGTAATCGAGGAAGAGGTGTATGTTGAGAAACCTGATGGCTTTGAGGTGCATGGGAAGGAGTCTCGTATTTGCAAGCTAAAGAAGGCTTTGTACGGCCTTAAGCAGGCTCCTCGTGCTTGGTACAAAAGGATTAATCATTACTTGTTAAGCTTGGGCTTCTCCAAGAATGATGTTGATTCAAACCTATACTTTAAGGTAATTGATGGAAAATAATTGATCTTGGTTTTTTATGTTGATGATTTGATTCTTACTGGAGAAGAACACCTCATTATCAAATGCAAGAAGGAGTTAGCTTCTGAATTTGAAATGAAGGATCTTGGTCTCATGCATTACTTCCTTGGCTTAGAAGTATGGAAAAAGCCAAATGAGATGATTCTAAGTTAAGGGAAGCATACTATTGACATTCTGAAGAGATTTGGTATGATGGATTGCAAATCCATGTCTACACCTATGGATACCAACTTGCATAAATTGAAAGAGGTTGCAGCTAGTTCAGATCTGGTGGATCCCATGATGTACATGCAATTGATTGGATCCTTGATTTATCTAGTCAATACTAGATTGGATATTTTCTATGAAGTGAGTGCACTTAGTTAGTTCATGTGTGAACCAAGGAAAATATATCTAGTTGCAACAAAACATATCTTGAGATACTTGTGTGGCACAATTGGATATGGGTTGAGATATTCTTCAGGTGTGGATTTGAAGTTGCATGGTTATACTGATTCTTATTGGGAAAGGCGTGTTATTGATCGGAAGAGCACCTTTGGATGTTGCTTCAGTTTGGGGTCTACGATGACATCCTGGTGTAGCAGGAAGTAGTCTTCTATGGCACTGAGTACAACAGAGGTCGAGTATATTGTGGCTTTTGTGGCAGCTTGAGAAGCAGTGTGGCTTTGAAAGCTCCTTGCAGGATTGTTTGGACAATCAATGGAGCCTACTGTCATTCATTATGATAATCAAAGCTATGTGAAGCTTTCCATCAACCCTATGTTTCATGACAAAACAAAACATGTTGAGATCAAATACCACTATATCTGAGATATGGTATTGAGGAAAGTGATCCAGTTGAAGTATATCAACACTGATGAGCAGATGACAAACATTCTCACCAAGCCTCTCTCCAAGATCAAGTTTGTGTACTTTTGATACAATCTTGGTATGGTGGAGAATGAATCCCTAGCTGAGAAGGAGTCTCAGTATCAGTGATCTTCCTTAATGCATTTCTCTTTGAGAGATATTTGAGGTGCAAGCCCTTGTTAATGCATTTCTCCTTGAGAGAGATTTGAGGTGAAAGCCCCTTGTTTCCACCCTCTGGGAGAGCCATGGTGGATGTCATGTGTTTGACTCCATGAAAACATCACATGAAAGCGCTTGTGATGATTTTCTTGTACTTGTGTTTTCACCCTCTGGGAGAGCCATGGTGAATGTCATGATAAGGTGAAAACATCACGTTGAGTGATGAGCACTTGAACATACCATACATGGGTGTAGCCATGATGGTTGATAGCATGATGAGGTGATATATTTCCTTTCCACATATGGGAGTAGCCATTGTGGTTGACATCATGATGAGGTGATATGTCTTATGCAGCTGGAAGTATCCTCTCTAGCTGAGAGGGAGTGTTGATGTTATCATGCAGCGTCAGGTGTCTATTCCAGCCGATCTCCTTTAAAATGTTGAATAAATTAAATAATAGCCATTGGCTATTTAATTTATAAAGATAGTGATTTATTATGAAGAGGCACTCCTCTTGTATTAAAAGATAATTAATAATGGAGGCTCAAATTTCATGAAGAGGCACGATCTTGGTGAGGTCGACATCATGCATATTGGACGCAATTTTTGAAGGGACACATTCCTTTATTGTGGATGCAATTTAATGAAGGGAAAAATTATTCTATGAAGGAAAACATGATGCTTTGAAGGGTCACGTACTCCACTCCATCTTGTATATATGATCGATGGTGTTTCATTGTTTGATTTTTATTCATATCCATTCATCATTCATCACAAGTTCGAGTTTCATAAGTGTGATATTGTCTCAAGTGTAGATCAATATCTTTGTAGAAGGCTAAGATTATTATCAACAGATTGCATCACCTTTTTACTGTATTTGCATTAGATCGTGGTGCTTCTTATTGGCCTTCTTATAAACCCTTTGTAAAGGAGATATTTCTAGTGACATTCAAGATATAAGTGATATATTGTTGCTGGTTTTTTCTCCCTCAAGTGGAGGGTTTTCCCAGGGTATCTATTGTGTCATTGTGTTGATTTTTTGAATTAATTTCTATTCTTTAGATCTAATCATAAAACTAACACATTGATCAATGAAGCTCTATTTTCTTTGTAATAAATCTGAGTTTATTTCTCTCTTTTTTAGTGTTGTAGTAATCAATTGCATGAGCCCATGTTGAAGGGAATTGAATAAAAGTGTTTTCATTTGGGTAGAGGGATGTGTTAGCCACATTTTTTTTTGTGGCATTGAAATCCATCTTGTTTTGAGCTATTAGGGTGGATTTTAGTCTCTAAAAGCTCAATTTTCCATTAAAAAATGCACTTCTCTCAACTAGGGCTTCATGCCTAAACATACACATGACCTCCCTAGTCCTTGCAAAAATTCAAACACATCAAATCCCACCAGATCTCACTAAAACCAACTGGTTCTAGCTTTCTTCAAAAGAAATTCTTCAATCTGCTACTTCAACCCATGCCTTTTAGGCCTGAATTCATGCATTATATACTTGCTTGTCATTTGAATTGTCATTAATGAAATTATATATTAACTTATATGTTTATCTTATTTTCCTCTTGTAGGAGTAGGTGTTGGAACACTTGAAGGAGTAGGTGTTGAAACACCTCAGGGAGGAGGTGTTGAAACACCTGAAGGAGATAAAGAAAAAGAGATGCCTAAAGAGGTATGTGTTTATTTTATTTTGTGTTTGGTAAATATGTTCTTATTATCGCAAATTGTATGCTAACTTGTATCAATTTGATGTTTTTGTTCACATATATAGATTGAAATTGCAAATTTTGGTATGGTTGGTTCTTTGAGAGGGTCATATTCTGTGACTCATGACGATTTGAAATGACGTATATATGAGGTAATCAAGATTTCAATTTTAGAGTTCAATTATAATTCAATGTATATTGATTTTGATGTTAATTATTTGATTTTAAATTATATAATATAACTAATCTCAATTGTGGTTTGAATTTTTCTTATGTAGTTACCTTTAGAGCCAAAGAGTGCTTCAAAGAGGCTCCATTTTGATGATCTGCGAGTAGTTTAGGATGAGATAGACATTTTGGCATGTATATTTTGAATAGATATCAAGATGGCATATGCCACATTTTGTAAAAAAATGTTTGAGTTAGCGTTGATGCCATTTTTGTATATGCACATACACTTGATTATTAGATAATTTGATATATAGAAGTTGAGAATCAAAATAATTTGTTCGTCATGTGCATGCTTAAACTATTCAAAAATTTAATCTTGAGCAATGGTTAAATATCAATTTACAATAGCATAAAAAATAATGGTTATATTATATAGTTGACAATCAAAAATAATGAATAATGGTTAAATTATATCACATATTGCTTAGCTATATTATGGTTAAATTATATAGTTTAAACAACTTTGAAGAAAAGAACAATGGTGAAGTTTAAAATTTTAACTTTAAATTTTAAATACAAAAATGTCATTGTCTCACACTACATATTTCATATTGCATTATCATTACATATTGAAATTCAAAAAATATCATAGTTTTATGTTGATAAACATGCCAAAGTGATGCAGAGCAGGGTGTCAAACTCTCAACAAACCAGCTACCCTTTAATCTTCCTTCCAGACACAAAACACCATTGTAAAATCATGACCAGGGTACATAAGCACTAAATCAATAATCATTTTCCAATGAAACACTCGCCAACACTCCAAAACTAAAAACCCTCACTTTTGACAACTTTCAAAGGGGGTTTATTGAAAACCTCACCTCCAAACCTCTCCTCACTATTTCAATGCCTCCAACACCTTAAAATATGTCTTCCCTTTCTTAATGAACTCTTACAAAGTGCTGCCCCAAGTTTTTTCCATCACTACCTACTATTAACCTCCAAATTTCACTCAAAACACACATTCTTGACAACTAGGCATCATGCCCAAACCCCCAAATGGCCACCCCTGCTCCTGAAATCATGCACACATTCCCCCTACACCTAATTATGCCATTCCACTAAGTTAAAGTAGAATAAAATGGGTGGAAAAGACATTTGGTGGAAATTTCCACATTGCCCCTGTGGAAAAAGCATGAATTTAGGCCTAGGAGGCATAGCTTGAAGTAGCAAATTAAAGCAATAGTTTAGAAGAACGTTAGAACCTAGTTGTTTCAGTGCTATCAGATGGATTTTGATGTGATAAAAGGTTTTCAATTGCATGGTAGATCATTTGGATGTTTGGGCTTGAAGCCCTAGTTGAACAAAGAGTGAAAATGGGTGAAATTAAGAGGTTTTAAGAAGGAAATGTGTGAGAAATTTGAGGGAAGCATAATTTGAAGGTGAATTAAGTTTGTGCAGGGTGAAATAAGAGTGTTTGAAAATATTTTGAGGTTGAATGAGATCTGGAGATGGGTTTTTCAATAAACACCTACTTATTTGGTGAAAAATGATGGTTTCATGAAAGAGGGTCTTAGAAAGCGAGTTTTGACTTAGTGTTTGAAGAATTTGTGGTTTTGGAGGCAGTTTGAGGACTTCCCAATGGTATTTTGAGCGGGAAGCAAGATTGAAGGAGAGTTCCTTTGTTGAAGTGGGCTAATTGGAGCCCCTTTTTGAGCATTCAAGGTCAGTTTGATGGTATCATTCCAAAGTAAGTACATGTGATTCTATGATATGTTTAAAATTTCCCTAATGGATTCTTGAAATTTTAGTTTTTTTGTGGCTTTGAGTGGTCTCTTCAAATTTGTGAGAGGAAAACCTAGGTTGCACACCTACAAGACTGAACAGTGAAATTGAGAAGAGTCACCCTTGTTAGGATTTGAAGGTTGGAAGTTTGATTTCTTCAAGTGAATTTGAGTTTGGATAGTTATGTACCTCCCTTTCATTGCATCACAAAGGACCTTATTCATGACCAAAAACATTAACACACCCTAAGCACTGACTGGTGCAGGGGCACCAAGACCATTTTATGTAAATGTTAACAATTGAGGTATTTTGGTTGTTTAGGGGTATTTGAGTCTTTTTATTCAAACAAAAAGGTATTTTAGACCATTTTATGATGTAAGGAGTCTTTTTATAGGTCTTTAGGTGGTTGGAAGGTCTAAGTTGCAAAATATTGCAAAAATTGTAAAATTGTGTAAAAGTTGTCAAAATTGTAACTTATTATCAAATGGTGGAAGTTCAAGAGTCATCTTGTTGTAGTTCATGGGGAAAGTAGTTGGAATTTGTTTATTAATGTTTAGGCATAGTCCTCTTTCGCACCCAAATGCACTGAATTGCTCTAAGCTATGTTCAACCGACTGAATCCCTTAAGAGTCTAAAGTGCAAAATGGCTGCAAACTTTAGCATGACGTTACTCGGACACTGTGATGCTTAGAAACTTCTCATCTGATCCTATGGGATCATGTTGAACTCCTCTACAATAATATCTCTTGGTTTTCGCTATCTTGGAGGCATTTTCTTGTGGCGGTGAGATTTCACTTGGGGAAAAAGATGTCAAATGCAAGTAGTGCAAAGTTGCAAAGTGGTGCAACTTTCGTTCTGCAACTCATGTGACCAAACTAAATATTCCAATGATTCTGAGTGGGTAAATTTATGCTAGGCATGGTCCTCTTTTGCAACCAAATGTGCCAAATCGCTTCGAGCTATGTTCAACTGGTTGAATCCCTTGAGAGTCCAAAGTAAAAACTGGTTGAAAACTTCAGCATGACGTTACTCAGACACTGTGACACTTAGAAAATTCTCGTTTGAGCCTATGGGATCATGTTGAGACACTCTATAATAACCTCTCTCAGTTTTCGCTATCTCAGAGGTATTTTCTTGTGGCGGAAAGATTTCGCTTGGGGAAAAAGTTGTCAAATTCAAGTAGTGCAAAGTTGCAAAGTGGTGCAACTTTTGTTCTTATACTCGTGTGACCAAACTAACTATTCCAATGCATATGAGTGGGCACATTCATGCTAGGAATGGTCCTATTTCCTACCAAAATGCGCTGAATCGCTTCAAGCTACGTTCAACCAGTTGAATCCCTTAAAAGTCTGAAGTGCAAAATGGCTGCAAACTTTAGCATGAGATTACTCAGACACTATGATGCTTATAAAATTATCGTTTGATCCTATGGGATTGTGTTGAGCCCCTCTACAATAACCTCTCTTATTTTTGGCTATCTCAGAGGTTTTTTGCTATGGCAACAAGATTTTGCTTGGAGAAAAAGTTGTCAAATGCAAGTAGTGCAAAGTTGCAAAATGGTGCAACTTTCATTCTACAACTCGTGTGATCAAAATAACTATTCTAGTGCATCCAAGTGAGTACTTTTATGCTAGAAATGGTCCTCTTTCACACCCAAACATGCTGAATCACTCCGAACTATGTTCAACCAACTGAATCCCTTACGAGTCTGAAGTGCAAAATGGCTGCAAACTTCAGCATGAAATTACTCAGACACCGTGATGCTTGGAAACTTCTTTTCTGAGCCCGTGGGATCACATTGTGCCCCTCTACAATAACCTCTCTTGGTTTTTTCTATCTTGGAGGAATTTTCTTGTGGCGGTGAGATTTCGCTTAGGGAAAAAGTTGTCAAATGCAAGTAGTGCAAAGTTGCAAAGTGGTGTAACCTTCATTTTGCAACTCATGTGACCAAACTAACTATTCCAATGAATCTGAGTGGGTACATTTATTATATGCATGGTCCTCTTTCACACCCAAATGCATTGAATCGCTCTGAGCTATGTTCAACCAGCTGAATCTCTTAAGAGTCTGAAGTGCAAAATGGCTGCAAACTTTAGCATGATGTTACTTAGACATCATGATGCTTAGAAACTTCTCATCTAAGCCTATGGGATTATGTTGAGCCCCTCTACAATAAACTCTCTCAGTTTTCACTATTTTGAAGGTGTTTTCTTGTGGCAGAGAGATTTCACTTAGGGAAAAAGTTGTCAAATGCAAGTAGTGCAAAGTTGCAAAGTGGTACAACTTTCATTCTGCAACTTGTGTGACCGAAATAACTATTCTAACACATCTGAGTGGGTATTTTTTTTCTAGGCATGGTCCTCTTTCACACCCAAACGCGTCGAATCGCTTCGAGCTACGTTCAATTGATGAATCCCTTAAGTGTCTAAAGTGCAAAATGGCTGTAAACTTCAACATGATGTTACTAGAACATAGTGATGCTTAGAAACTTCTCGTCCGATCCTATGGGATCATGTTGTTCCCCTCTATAATAACCTCTCTCAATTTTTTCTTGGAAGGAAAATAATCATGTCTAAGTCAAGAGCAATTATTCCCAATATTGGCAAGGCACAAGCAAAGTCCGCCATGCCCATGGTCAAGGAAAATGTCCAAGATGATGTAAAGTACGCTTGGGAAAGAAAAACTATGTCCAATGCTTTCAAGTCCACCCTTGGCTTGAATAATTCTTGTCCTAGACAAAGGTAAAGTTTTCTCAACTCAAAGCATACATGGAAAAGACAACGTAAAGTTGGCCCAGCTCAAAGCATACATGGAAAAGACAAATTAAAGTCTGCCCCAAGCTAAAAAAATAGGATATGGAAAACATATCTTGAAGTCTTCCTTAGGCCAAGATCAAAGGTGACATCCAACACGCTAAGATGGTGCCTCGCCATCTTCTGACCAATCAAATTGTTCCAAGCTAGCATGTCTAGGTTCAATGAACCTGACACTTCATAATGCAACAACTTTTTATTGTTGGTTTATATTTAGTAGAAGGACAAGTGTCCCCAAATGTAATTTTATCATTGGTCCAGAGGTAGTTAGTTATGACAAACCCTAATTAGGGTTTTATTTTGTAATCTCGATTTTTGATTCAAAATCAATCTTGGCCATTGAATTGTATTCGAGGAGCCTATAAATTGAGCTCATCCCTCATTTGTAAAACATGGGAGCATCCATCGCATACTACCAGTTCACTACCTTGTCTATGCTTTCTCTTACTATTATGCTTTGATATATTTTTTCCAAGCATCCATCGCTTATCCAAAAGCACTTGTTGTAGGCTCTTAGCCATAGTAGCAAGACAATGAATTGTTTGATAAAATGCTTTGGTAGACATGTATGAAAAATGTGGTAGCATAGACAAGGTAGTAAACTATTTGAAAAAATTCCTCAAAGAAATGTGGTCTCATGGTGATGGAATGCCATGAAAATCCAGGAAATTTTCTTGTCATGGCATTCCATCACCATGAGACCACATTTCTTTGAGGCATTTTTTCAAATAGTTTGCTACCTTGTTTATGCTATTGCTTACTATTACGCTTTGATGGATTTTTTCCAAGCATCCATATAGCTTGTTCGAAAGCACCTATTTTATAATTTTAGCCATAGCAGCAAGGTAGTGAATTGATTGATAAAATGCTTTGGTAGACATGTATGAAAAATGTGGTAGCATAGACAAGGCAGTGAACTGTTTGAAAAAAAATCCTCAAAGAAATGTGTTCTCTTGGTGATGGAATGCCATGACAATCACATTGAGACCACATTTCTTTGAGGCATTTTTTTGAACAGTTCACTACCTTGTCTATGTTATTGCTTCTTATTATGCTTTGATATATTTTTCTAAGCATCCATAGCTTGTTTGCAAGCTCCTATTTTAGGCTTTTAGCCATAGTAGCAAGGTAGTGAACTGTTTGATAAAATGCTTTGGTAAACATGTATGAAAAATGTGGTAGCATAGACAAGGAAATGAATTGTTTGAAAAAATTCCTCAAAGAAATGTGGTCTCATGGTGATGGAATGGCATGAAAATCCATAGAAATTTGCATGTCATGTGGCATTCCATCACCATGAGACAACATTTCCTTTAGAAATTTTTTTCAAGCAGTTCATTGCCTTGTCTATAGTATTGCTTGCTATTATGCTTTTGATAGATTTTTTCCAAGCATCCATAGCTTGTTCGAAAGAACTTGTTTTATGCTTTTAGCCATAGCAACAAGGTAGTGAACTTTTTGACAAAATACTTTGATAGAAATTTATGAAAAATGTAGTAACATAGACAAGGCAGTGAACTATTTGAAAAAATACGTCAAAGAAATCTGGCCTCATAGAATCCCATGATAAGAAAATGCAATTGGTAGTTGCTCCTACTTATTAGTTATGCAATGCAAAGTAATTGCATAATTGCTTAGGTTGACTTTGTAAAAACTATATTGTAATTGAAATTTTGTCATCTATCAACATCTAGTTATTAGTTATGCATTGTGAAGTAATGCTTTGACTTTGAAAGATGTGCAATAAAATGTAATCAACGATATGAATATAAACTACAAAAATATAGTGTTACAATTCATTAGTTAAAATATTTATTTTATTTTCTTTCTATATCTCTATATGCTATGGAAATACCTTTCAAATTCAAAATAAATAGATTTTATCTCTTGTTCTACAATTTTTTACGTTTTTTTTAAATATGATTTTTTCCGACTTTTTAAAAAACTCTTATACTTTTGGTTTGTCAAAATTTTCCCCAAAATATTTTTTCTATTATGCATTGGAAGCATGAAGCATACACGTGAATACATGAACTATACGTGAAGTATACATGTGAATAAGTGAAGCATACATGCAAATAAGTGAGGCACAAGTAATTGAAGCATTCCAAAGGATACAAACCACTGGGAAATGGAGCTTATTTACACAATACGCTTTAGATGGAGCTTATTGAGAAATTGACAGTAATTAATTAAGCATTAGATGTAAACGGAATCCATTCCTACAACATTCAAGCATACAATTTAAACAATACACATGATAACATCATTCAAGAATGGCAGTAGCAAAATAATATTTTTTTAATAAAAAAGTTGTAAGGTATACAATGATATATTGATAAAAGTATATACAATATATCCAAAAAATCCATACAGGATTAGTACAAAGGAGCCATATTATGGACATAAAATGTCATGTATATATCAATAGTATAAAACACATGTTCCAAAATTACACATATGCATATGACAAATGACCCTAATACAGTCATTTCCCTCTAGGGGAAGGAAATAGATCTCGTGCTTCCTTCAAAATTTGGCTGGATGGAGTGACTGTTGGTTCTATGGTCTTTTGAACATGCTTGCTAGTCCTCCTCTCTTCACTCTGGACCTTCAACTCATACAATAAAATGTAAAGATGTTAATACTCAAAACTTGAATTATGGAATGACTTATAACACAATATAATCACTTATTGCATACAAATAGTCATCATTCACATTTACATCATTACGACGTCCATGATCTGGAGTGACAACCAACTGTAGCAACCATCAAGATAGAAATTAAGCTACACAAAAGTATCATGAAAAATTTCTATAATAGACCATAAAAGAGCAAATATAATTTCAAATCGACTAATTTATTGCATACCTCTCTCAATGGATCAAAACTAGCTATTATTTCAATAACTCTATGGTCCATCATGCCATCAACATCACTAGGGTTGTCTAATGTCAAAATTTGCAAATGGTAAATGAAAGAGTAAATGGTAGGGTGAACTATTAAATGTTAATGAGATGGGATTAGGAAGGAATAAAGGAAAATAAAGTTAATTAGGAGAAGATAATGTGACATGATCAAGGAATACAAATGCAATGTTTTTGTTTCTCATCAATTTTTTAGATTTGTATATGCAAAATTATGAAAACTAGCTAACATTGTTTTACAACACCATTATTGAATAAAGGCTACATGAGTGTAAGTTGTTTGAGGAAATGAATTGTGAGGTGTGGAGGTCAAAGGTACACCTGGAAACTGTTTGAAATCCAAAGAATGTTATGAGACAAACATTCAAATATAACATTCAACTATTCAAATGCAATAATAATATCTTTAATACTAGTTGCATACGTGTGGACTCAACATCGAGAATGAATAAGGGTATATAGGAATGGGGCATGTATCATGAACACTTCAACCCTAAAATTTCATCATATCAAAATTCTACTAATTTACTTATTCTTAAATTTCAAAATATAATTTAATAAACAACATTAAATGAACTTGCTGAATTTTACTTGAGTGTCAATGTTGAATGCATCATTCAGCAAATCATCTATGAAATCCATCACCTCAGCAATTGATGTAGGTTGTGTAGCTGCATCCTGAGCACTTTGATAATCATATGTGCAAACTACACCACAAGTGCCACAATGGTGGGGTGGAGCTTGGGGCCTACATGTCTCCTCCACATCAGGCTCTACTAGAGGCCCCACACATTGTAAAATGGTCTAGGTGAGTGATCCAATTGACTCCAGTGTGTCCACCTCTACACTATCCTTAACAATGGAAGAAATGAGGACATGCTCCACCATGGGTCTGGCCCAGGCTCTCGGTGCCAACTGTGGATTACGTCATGCATCAGGTCTATCATGTGTGGAACCCCCACCTCTACCCTAAAAGTCTAAGACGTCAAAATAATTTGGCATCTTATTGAGAATAAACTCACAATAGAGTTTCCTCAAAAAGTATTGTGGTACCTCATGGTTATTGCATGGAGGTTGGTCAAATACCATCCACCACCACTCCCAAAATTTATTTTTAATAACTCATGGTGGAACCAATGGATGTGGAATCTCTTGCATGTATGAGACAAAGGTGCGTTGGTTTTCGGGTCTGTAAATAGGGCACACAAGTCGGCTTTGCTAAAAAAATTTTTTTAACATCTGCATATGACAAACCTCTAGCAAAATATTGTCTCATCCCATGCCTCTTATTTGACCAAAAATTTATTTTCTCGCTCATTTCTCCTACATGAGATACAATTGACTTCAATGATTCAACAATCCCTCTCCTATAAGGGTGGGTTTCGACGTGCTTGGTTAATATTCCAATTAATTGTTCAATGTCTATTTTAATGTTTTCAATTTGATTTAGAATATTTTCTTGTGTTCCTTGAGGATGCCTATGAATTGATGGAGGGGTTTTAGGTTCTTGAATAGGAAGCTCTTCCTGAGGGGATGACTGTGAATTCTCAATGTTTGGAGGTGGAGATTCATTCCCTGAGAATTAGAACAAAATTTTACTATAAAATCCTATTTCAATCTGCATTCTAAATCAAATTCAAAATAAATAGAATAAAAATACATACCTCTTTGCAATCTTCAACGTCTCTGACGTGTTGGTGGCATCCTCGTGAAAAATAACAAGCTAAGGATGCAAATAATGGATGATATTTGGCAAGCGCAAGTTGCAAACCTCAAATCCTCCAAGTCGAGCCACGGGTTGAAGTGAAATGAGGTTTCAAAATGCATTTTTTTTCTTTTATTTACCTTTTTCATTTAGCGCTCACCAAATTTGGCGTGTGCCAAATGCCCTATTTCGGCCTTTTTTTGCGAATTTTTACAATTTGACACCTAAATTGTGTCACAAATTGGTGCACTTACTCGTTCCATGAATTCATTCATTATTTAAAAGGAAAGTTACAGGATTTGAGGAATGAAATACCTTTTCTTTTCTATGGATATTCATATGGCTTTAATTGAGTTTTATTTTAAATTTTGAAATTGGCTTGTATATTTAGTTTCTTGAATGAATTTTTTTTAGACCATAATAGTTCTGTGAATGATTTTATAATAAATTTTAGGTTTGAAGAATTTATTTTATTAGAATCATTTTATAAATATATTTTGGCCATGTTAGGCCTACCATTGCCAAATATTGGCAACCATTTCATTATTTTTGAACTCTGTGAATGTAAGGAACAATGTTAAGTTTATTCCCCATACATTGTGGGCTAGTTATATGTATTTCAACCTTATAAAGGTTTTCTATCTAAGGACTCTTTTTTATATGTATTTTGACCTTATAAAGGTATGCTATCTCAAGAACCCTTTGTTATATACGTATTTGAACCTCATAAAATTCTACGATCTCAAGGACTCTCTAATACATATCTAGTGACCTTATACTTTTCTACTGTCAAAAGGACTATTTGTTAATATTTTTTAATCTCATGTAGGTTTTCAATCAAAAGGAATATTGTTAAGTGTTTTAGATTTCTTTTTACAAGTCTCCATATAATAGATATTTGTTATTGATTATCTTGGTTTGCAAACATGAAGGTATACTAGTTAGTGTTTATAAAGGTCTATAATGATAAGGATCTTGTGTTATTATTATGAGATTGTATAGAGGATTACAAGTGTACAAATAAAAGATGACATGAACAAGAGAAAAGTTTGTTAATTTTGTACTTGCAATGGTATGTTCATATTATTCTGAGAAAGAGGTTTTGATTATACTTCTTTTCATTTTTGTATCTATTGATATTTGGTGATAAATTTTAATATATTTATATATGTGTTGAACACCTAGAATACTGAGAGAGGGGGTGAATTAGTATTCTCTAAAACAACTTAAAAATTTAAACATTCATTCCACATAGCATATTCAATTTGCAATAAGAAAGGAAAGCATGAAAACATCCATCAAAACCACATAACACATGAACACCATATTTTTATGTGGAAAACCCAAAAAGGGAAAAACCATGGTGAGGATTAGCTCACAATATATTATAACTAGTTATAAGATATTACAAAAGTGCTCACTATAGGTGGAATCACTATCCTAGTGGACTGACTACCCACAAAAAGAAGAAAAGATAGAAGAGAGAGGTGGCACACAACTAGAATGAACTATTATAAATGCATCTGCAACATGCTAGAATACAGTTCCACTGAACTTCAATATAAAGAGTCAACACACTTCATATCACTCTGCTCTAACACTTTTCTCTGATTTGCACTCGCATCACTTTTACACAATTCACATCAACAATACTTGTGCACTTGCTATCCACCATGTCCAACACCAAAATGATCTTATACTTATATCCATTTCATCCCAACATCAATTAGGTCAACCTAATTGGATGTATCATGTAAAATATAACTTTCCAGCTCAACATACACACCTCATGCCTTAATTCAAACTTGTAATGCATAAGATAGGTTAGGGTGGACCTATAATACAATCCTTATAACATATCAATACTTACTTAAACTCCCTAATACCCCAAATATATTAGGTCAACACTATTGGTGACCTAACATAAAAATACACCAATAGAACAACCACAAAATGACACGAGAACCTCCAAACTTTATGCCACTTGGAACATAGGTGAACTTGACATCTGGCAACACCGCCAAAAATCCATAAGGAAAAATATTATTTTGCAATGAAGTGCAGAATAACCAATGCATACACTCCACATTAGAAATATTGTCACTAGAAAACTATATATTCTTTAATTCATAACTTCTACACTAGAAGAAAAAACAATGTGAAAATATGGATTTAGACTACTCTAACATCCAACAAAATTTCATTAAAATTGCGGAGCAAGATTCTTCAAGGCAGACCAAAATACCGGATGTCCTATATACTAAAAAACTATGTTTTGACATTTAGTCAATTCTTCAACTCATATGTCTATAGTATACCAAATATTCTTGCATCTAAGCACTATATTAACATCGTTATGCATGCCCATGCTTCACCAACTAGTCTACACATCGATCTTCATACCAAATCGCAATGTTGACATCAATGGAAACATTGTATGTGCATACTATACAACCCATGTGTTGGATCTCAATTGTGTTCAAATGGTTTTTGCTTGATGTCAAAATATCTTTTAGTTGGTTATCTTTGGTGACAGTCTTAGATTGGAGTTTTATGCATTATCATGGTACAGATTTAATGAAAAATTTGATTATATGGCTTATTGGTCTTAGCATTCAGTGGATAGTTCTATGGCTTTGAGTTACTTTCAGATTTGTCATTTCATTATGGTACTGATCAGTTTGAGCTTCATGCAGATACAGGTTATCTCATTTGTACATGTATCTGGATTATGGTATTGGTTTTCAGATTCAGGGCTCTTTTCAGTTTTCAGAATTTTGAACTTGGTACTTAGCACGTTCAGGTTTTTTGATTCATGGTTTACTTAGGTTGAGTTGGTATATCACTGATGATCTTGGCACATATTGGTTTAGTGTTTCTTTATATTGCTCCATCTCAGGAAAATTGATTACTGTGTTAATTTCTCCTCGAAGCTTGGTTTAGTGACTTTATTCACTCATGATTTTAAATCCATCTTGTTCTCACATTTTTTATTTGATGGCATTTATTGGCACTCATGGCAAAAAAAAATTTTATTACTTTGGGCATCATTTTTTTAAATGACTAATTTGCAATGATATCGGGCCTTATTGCATTAGTAAATGAATTTGGTTAAAGTCATATTGAAATTTTCATCGACTGCCATCATATATCTTTTAGCATTGTCTCCTATGTGATCATTAAGTCGAAGTCATGGCATTCTTTGAAGGACTTTGACTCAGATTTTGGTCTATAATGTGGTCGACATCTTTGGACAACTTGATTACAAAATATTAAGGTAATATTGTGGTTGGCATCATTGGACAACGAACTCAACAATCTTTTGAGTTGTTTATTATTATGTTTTTGACTTAGTGTGGACTCCAAATCACATTATAATTCAACAAAGTCATCGAATGGGTGTGAAAGCAAGTTAGGGAAAAGTGTGTTTTTCTTTGTGCTATCATTTTGGCTGGGTATGGAACCCTAGCTACCGCCATGTAAGATTGGTTCTTTGATTTCCTTGCCGCTCTTTACTCTCCAGCTAGTTGTAATGGCTGTAACAGGTTGCTAGGCTAATGTGGATACTATGTTTGGTGTGTTTTTGGCTAGAAGTTCGATTGAGGCTGAAAAGAAAAGTGGGAATCACATGACCAACCATGATTAATGGTATAGAATCATAATGGTATTTGTTTGACTTTCAATCTGCATATTCAGGTAACATGTTTTATCATTCAATGATTTCTTTAAGCAAAATGACATGTTATTGGTCTTCTCCTGTTCGAATCAGTAAGGTTTTAGCATCTTTTTTGCTTGGCTTGAGTCAATGTATTTCAGTTATAGCTGAAATAGATTATGGGCTGATAAAATAATAAGGAAATAAGTGGGCATCTTTGATAGTCGTTGCATTATATGATTTCAGTCATTTTTCAGTTGTAATATTCATTTGAATATTTGGTTATTTGGGAATCTTGCTGTCAGCTCATTTGCATTACCTTAAAACCATTATTGATGACTCTTAAAAGCAGAAAATTCATTTTACAGTGAGGATTTATCAGATTCAAACAATGGGTAGTCGTGCTTTTTGAAAAAATCTGTCAGTTACACTCCATTCATTTCAAAGCTTCATAATTTCAGCATAATGATCTTCTAAAAATAGTTCAAATGGCTATTTTATTTTAATAAGCATCTGGGTTTTGTAAAAGGCACTTGCAGATTTGAAAAGGGACTTTGATTTATGCTTGTCAGTTTATTGATAGCCTGTTGTCTAGGCGTTACAAATGGTTGATTCTCTGGCACATATTCTAAAAACTGCAAGGGGGTTTTAGATTCCTTTGAACAATGCATTCTTTGAAGACTTTTTGACAAACATACTTGTAAACATATATAAATACAGTGTTGTGAACACTATGAGACTTCTGGTTATCATTCTGAGATATTGTTACTGGCTGTATCAATAAATATATTGAAAAAGCTCTGTAATACAAAAATTGAAAAACATGATGCAGAGCAAAGTTGTAATTCTTCTCTATGTAATATTTTAAGGATTCAATAGTTGGATTCTTAGGGTATTAGGTAGATGAGAAAACTGAGTTTTATGAGCTTAACTAAAAATAGAGAGATCCTCTGAGATATTATTATTGTTCAGAAATATAATTTGAGGGGTTGGTGCTCCTTGAGATTGATATCTCTAAATGAGGGGTTGGTGCTCCTTGAGTTGGTGCTCAAAAATTATCCTCTAAGGAAATGTAAGTAGTGGTTTTTGAAGTTAAGCCAGTGAGGCAGTTTAGGAGTGGTTTTTCTACCCTAGGAGGGTTTTCCACTCAGCAAATTCTTTGTCTTATGGTCTCTTTGTTTTGATGTCATAATGCTTCTTGATTGTGATAATTTTGTGAGTAATTGTTCTTATCAGGCTGTGCATTGTTGAATGTTAGTTTCCTCATCTTTGAAAATGGTTATATCAAAATGTCTTGCACAAGTGTTCTATCAATGTTGAAAGTTCTGATAGAAAGTATAAAAGTATTCATTTGATTCATAGCTCAAGATTTGTTATAATGTGCTTAAATTTTTTGTTATCTCAATACCTATTTTGTGTCATTTTGTTGCATTGTTGCTGCAGTGTCTTATAAAGATGCATTGAAATCAATTGGTTAAGAAGTGTTTCAATAATGTTGGTCTTTACTTACACAGTCTTATGAGTTGCACCTATACTGTCATCATGCTTTGATTGTTAAACATGGTCAGTCACAATTGTTTTGGAAAATGCAAGATATCTCTCTCAAATCATATTGGCATAAGTTGTCTAATGGACTGAGTTGATGTTGTCATATCTTTATTTACCCCTTTTCATAAATGATTTCAAAGTGATTACTCTTCTCTGTTGTTGATAGAAAGGATCTCTAAATTAAAAGTCTTGGTCGAAGTTGAAAAAGTTTAGACACTAATTCAGCCCCCCCTCTCAGTGTCTTTCCATAACTCCAACAATTAGTATCAGAGTGTAGGGTCCTATGATAGGTCTAAACCACCTAGGATTGTTCCTGGTTTATTGGAGTACTTTGGTTAATATGGGAAAGAACATAAGGAATAAGGGAAAAATATGTTCACAAAAAAATGCTAATAATCATGTTCAACCTGAATCTAGTGTAAGGAATAATGAGGAAGAGTTCATAAACAGTAAATCTGAAATGGTTGAGTATCCTCGATCTTGAACACCTCCATTCAAAGGTACAAACTTTATTATGTGGAAACATAGAATGGAAACATACTTTCTTTAGGGCCTGATGTGTGGGCAGTAGTTGAAAAGGGCTGCACTACATCTACAACATCTTCTTCCACACTTGAGGGGAAGAAAGCTCTTGAATTCAATACCAGAGCTATGAATGTTATTTTTAATAACTTTCCAAATAAATTCATTACAAAGGTTATTCATTATAGTAGTGCTAAGGAAGTTTGGGACAAGTTGATTGAACTAAATAAGAATGGTGAGATACAAGAGGAGATATCCTTGGGTACTGAATTAAGTTGTGAAACATCTAAGAGTGAAGAAGGTGTAAACCTTCATAGTTTTGAAAGGAAGTCCAAGGAGATCATTAATGAATATTTCAATGATCAAGAAAATTGTGTAGATGTAGATCAATCTTTGGGTGAAGTTGACTCTAAACATGAATATGATGAACCGAAAAATGAGGTTGATTTGGAAGGTGAACTCCTGTGTGCCTTAGATACAATTAAGCAGCTTAGAAAAGAAAACCAGTTTTTTTTAAGACAGCTTCAACAAGAAGAGAGTTTGGAAGTCAAGTTAAAATACAAGGATGAATTGTGTAATAAACTAGAAAATGAGATTGATTCTTTAAAGAAATGTTTAGATAACAATTCCTTGTTAAAAGAACTAACTCTTAAGGATGATATGATTATAAGTCAGAAAATTGAAATTGAAGAATATAAGAGGATAACAGACGTTGTGAGTTCTAATTTGGAGATTAAAAAGATTGTTTGTCTAAAACTTGAAGAAGAGGTAGTTACTTTAAGAAAAGAGCTTGAAAGTGTCAAGGCTCAATCTGGTAAAATTTAGAAATTTGATCATAGTACTAATATATTGAATGAGATGTTGGGTAGGCAAAAGCATTCTAAAGATCCTATAGAAGTGGGATATGAGGTTGGACAAAGCTCTGCAGAAAAATATAAACATGAAACAGTGTTTACTACTTCAGATGGAAAGAATTTTACAGCCAAGCAAACACCAAGAATGAAGGTTGATCTTGGTTATAGTATTGCTGCACCAAAGGATAACATTAACACTAGAAGACAATCTAAAGGTATTCATAGAGATAGTAAAAATGTCTTCAGATCTTCACATCCTTGGCATGATCATTCATTCAGGTATAATCATTCTTTTCAAGGATATTGTTATGTTTGTAATGACTATGGTCATAAGGAAATTGATTGCATAAGATGGTAAAATAAGAATCATTCTAATGTCCCTAGAAATGAGGATGTGGTGTGTTACAACTGTAACATTTTCTGGTCACTTAAGAAGATACTGTAGAATAAATACAAGTGATAATAATGTAGGGAACAATGTTAGAAATGTTTGTAGGAAGTCTTCTATTTCTCAGAACAATCACAAAGTCATTTGTTTCAGATGTAATAACATTGGGCATAAAGTACAACAATGCAGATTCAATAGAAAGATAAGTACTTTAAGCAAACAAGTGAAAAAGTCTTCATTGGAGTGGAGAAGAAAGAGCAATCAAGATGACAAGAAGAGCAATAAATATGCTTTTGAGAAAACTCCTTGTGCACTCCTTGCACAAGTGTTGCCTTCCAGGTCTTGAGAAGAAGCAAAGACTCAGGGGGAGTCTATTATGGTAATATATTTTACCCCTATGGAGTCTAGAATGAGGTATGACTAGATGCATTTTCCATTGGTGGTATAAGAAGTAAAGAAATGGTTTTTAAATTCCAATATTTCATCATGCTTATTCTATTTGAATAGAGTGATTGTTTTTTGTTGACATGAAAGAGATACGGGCTGTATATGTTTACTAAGACTGCTCAAATGTTTTTTTTTACTGAAAGTTGTTATTGATGGTGTGATGCTTAAGAATTTGAAATGGTGTGGTCATATGTTCTAAGGATAGTGAGTAATGGGCATGAAAGATTGAGTGATTCAAATTTCTGTGCAATGTTTTTAAAAGAGTTACTTCAAAAAGTGGTTATACAGTCAGATGACATGAATTTTTAGTTTGAACAAAAATATGTTTAGCTTGAATGGATTTTCTGAGTATAACTTTTGAGCATGTTGTGAAGTCTTGAGAGATTTCTAGGCTGAGATGATCTTTGTGTATTCCTTTTGGAGCCAAAAAGTCTAAAGGTCCGCTATGAGTTAGAAGTTGATATTGAGGAGTAATGCAGCCTTAAGAAGTATTTTTTCCTCTTATTTGTATCTATGAACAAAATATGAAAGAAGTGCTACAACAAATTATCTCGTGCGAGAAATCCTAAATATTCTTTTATGATTGAAAGTGTGATATTGGGAAGTTGAGCTGCTCATTCGTGATATTTATTTCTATACCCGTCAGAGTGATATATGAACAACAGATTGTATGAAGTCTCTGAATGCAAATGATCAACTCAAGTCATGTTTCTATCAAAGGAATTGTAGAGTTGAGTTGTTGGGAGGTCTAGTTATAATATTATGTGCTCTATATAATGTCTAAAAGCATGAAAACTTGAGTGGAGGTCTACTCATTCTTTTTCTTTTTGAGTTTTTTTGAAATGATCTTGCAAGGAGATGTGTTGTTCAAGGGACAGTTGTGAATCAATTCGGTATCTCCCATATATTCTTTGGTATAAAAAAGATGAAGTTGTTCTCATGATTGAGATAGTACACAAGAACAAAAATATGCCTTGATGGTTCTTCAGATTTTTAATCTTCATGACAATGTTTTTGTAACTGTGTGTTATTGATCACATTTGAGTCTTTGCTCATCTGCAATGCAGTTTACAAATGGAGTGGTGAATTGCTAGTATGCTTGCAATGGATTGAAAGTGTTTTTTAATGACCCATTTGGATTATTTAACAGTGCTCTTGTTTCCTGAAAAAAGGAGTAATGATATAAATTTTGATATATTTGTGTATGCAGCTTCTTTGTAAAGGGAACTTGTTTCTATATGTTCTTATTTCCAGCTCTCTTATATTTTTATTTGTTGCACTATTACTCTATTTGCAGCTGATTCTCATGGTATTTGTTTGGCTATTTGGTTGGATTCTCAATTGTGTTTCATGGCATTGCACATTCTTCTCTTTTATCCTTTGTCATTGAGGCAAAAAGGGGGAGAGTCATTTGTGTTTTTCCATCAAGGACAAAGGGGGAGTTTGTTGGATCTCAGTTGTGTTCAAATGGTTTGTCCTTGATGTCAAAATCTCTTTCAATTGGTTCTCTTTGGTGATAGTATTAGATTGGAGTTTTATGCATTATCATGTTACATATTTAATGACAAATTTGATTATATGGCTTATTGGTCTTGGAATTCAGTGGGTAGTTCTATGGCTTTGAGTTACTTTCAGATTTGTCATTTCTTTATGGTATTGATCAGTTTGAGCTTCATGCAGATATAGGTTATCTCATTCGTACATGTATTTGGATTATGGTATTGGTTTTCAGATTCAGGGCTCTTTTCAGTTTTCAAAATTTTGAAATTGGTACTTAGCACATTCAGGGTTTTTGATTCATGGTTTACTTAGGTTGAGTTGGTATATCATTGATGATCTTGGCACATATTGGTTCAGTGTTTCTTTATATTGATCCATCTCAGGCAAATTGATTACTATGTTAATTTCTCCTTGAAGCTTGGTTTAGTGACTTTATTCACTCATGATATTAAAGCCATCTTGTTCTCACATTTTTTATTTGATGGCATTTATTGGCACTCATGGCAAAAAAATTTTTTATTACTTTGGGCATCATTTTTAAAAATGACTAATTTGCAATGATATCAGGCCTTATTGCATTAGTAAATGACTCTAGTTAAAGTCATATTGAAATTTTCAGCGACTGCCATCATATATCTTTTAGCATTGTCTCCTATGTGATCATTAAGTCGAAGTCATGGCATTCTTTGAAGGACTTTGACTCAGATTTTGGTTTATAATGTGGTTGACATCTTTAGACAACTTGATTACAAAATATTAAGATAATATTGTGGTTGGCATCATTGGAAAAAAAACTCAACAATCTTTTGAGTTGTTTATTATTATGTTTTTGACTTAGTGTGGACTCCAAATCACATTATAATTCAGCAAAGTCATCGAATGGGTGTGAAAGCAAGTTAGGGAAAAGTGTGTTTTTCTTTGTGCTATCATTTTGGCTAGGTATGGAACCCTATCCACCGCCATGTAAGATTGGTTCTTTCATTTCCTTGCTGCTCTTTACTCTCCAGCTGGTTGTAACGGCTGTAACAGGTTGCTAGGATAATGTGGATACTATGTTTGGTGCGTTTTTGGCTAGAAGTTCGATTGAGGCTGAAAAGAAAAGTGGGAATCACATGGCCAGCCATGATTAATGGTATAGACTTAGAATGGTATTTTTTTGACTTTCAATCTGCATATTCAGGTAACACATTTTATCATTCAATGATTTCTTTAAGCAAAATGACATGTTATTGGTCTTCTCCTGTTCGAATCAACAAGGTTTTAGCATCTTTTTTGCTTGGCTTGATTCAATGTATTTTAGTTATAGCTGAAATAGATTATGGGTTGATAAAATAATAAAGAAATAAGTGGGCATCTCTGACATTCATTGCATTATATGATTTCAGTCATTTTTCAACTGTAATATTCATTTTAATATTTGGGTATTTGGGAAACTTGCTGTCAGCTCATTTGCATTACCTTAAAACCATTATTGATGACTCTTAAAAGAAAAACATTCATTTTACAGTGAGGATTTATCAGATTCAGACAATGGGTAGTCGTGCTTTTTGAAAAAATCTGTCAGTTACACTCCATTCATTCAAAGCTTCATGATTTCAGCATAATGATCTTCTAAAAATATTTCAAATGGCTATTTTAATAAGCATTCAGGTTTTGTAAAAGGCACCTATAGATTTGAAAAGGGACTTTGATTTATGCTTGTCAGTTTATTGACAACTTGATGTCCGGGCATTACAAATGATTGATTCTCTAGCACATATTCTAACAACTACAAGGGGGTTTTAGATTCCTTTGAACAATGCATTCTTTGAAGACTTTTTGATAGACATACTTGTAAACATATATAAATATAGTGTTGTGAACACTATGAGACTTCTGGTTATCATTCTGAGATATTGTTACTAGCTGTATCAAGAAATGTATTGAAAAAGCTTTGTAATACAAAAATTGAAAAACATGATGCAGAGCAAAGTTGTAATTCTTCTCTATGTAATATTTTAAGGATTCAACAGTTGGATTCTTAGGGTATTAGGTAGATGAGAAAACTGGGTTTTATGAGCTTAACTAAAAACAGAGAGATCCTATGAGATATTATTATTGTTCAGAAATATAATTTGAGGGGTTGGTGCTCCTTGAGTTGGTGCTCAAAAAATAGCTTGTAAGGCAATGTAAGCAGTGGTTTTTGAAGTTAATCCAGTGAGGCAGTTTAGGAATGGTTTTTCTACCCCAGGAGGGTTTTCCACTCGGAAAATTCTTTGTCTTATGGTCTCTTTGTTTTGATGTCATAATGCTTCTTGATTGTGATAATTTTGTGAGTAATTGTTCTTATTAGTCTGTGCATTGTTGAATGCTAGTTTCCTCATCTTTGAAAATGGTTATATCAAAATGTCTTGCACAAGTGTTCTATCAGTGTTGAAAGTTCTGATAGAAAGTATAAAAGTGTTCATTTGATTCATAGCTCAAGATTTGTTATAATGTGCTTCAAGCTTTTGTTATCTCAATACCTATTTTGTGTCATTCTGTTGCACTGTTGTTGCAGTGTCTTATAAAGATCCATTGAAATCAGTTGGTTAAGAAGTGTTTCAATAATGTTGGTCTTCACTTACACAGTCTTATGAGTTGCACCTGTACTGTGATCATGCTTTGATTGTTAAACATGGCCAGTCACAATTGTTTTGGAAAATGCAAGATATATCTCTCAAATCATATTGGCATAAGTTGTCTAATGGATTGAGTTGATGTTGTCATATCTTTATTTACCCCTTTTCATAAATGCTTTCAAAGTGATTACTCTTCTCTGTTGTTGATAGAAAGGATATCTGAATTAAAAGTCTTGGTCGAAGTTGACAAAGTTTAGACACTGATTCACCCCCCCCCTCTCAGTGTCTGTCCATAACTCCAACACCATGCTCATGTTGCCAATAGACATATCAATGGAAAACTCTTTAACCTTTCAAAAATATGTATATATGGGATATATATAGTTATAAATGTATTTGTATCTATTTATAAATTCTCTTTTTCTATATTTGTTTATTATAAAGTATATGCTTATCTTTATATATAAACAATTGAGTAAACATACAAATAAACAAACAAACAAACATACATACATACATACAAAATAAGCCTTTATACAAAGATAAATATGGATCCTTTTTAAAAGAAAAGACTAAGATTGGAATTAGATTTGTTCCATTTGATTAGTTGAGTACTCCTATAAATATATTAATATTTTTACTATACAAGGATTGTTCTTGTGGATTGATTTGAAGTACTTGACACTTCTCAACTATTTTTTATTTACAATATGTATATAAACATCTACCTTTTTTCAAACATGATATTTTATATATTTAAACCAATTTATGCTATGCTCAAGGTAGAGAAAAGCACGAGTTTTGGGTTACATATCTTATTTATATTCTTATAGAATCAACTTGACCACAAATTATTGGTAGAGAACTATACTTTCATTCTTGATAAAGTTGTCTTTGTCTTCTATTTAAATTGAATGCACTTGATTAGAAAGTTGTTTAATTTGAAAATTTGATTACATGCTAGAAACACATAATAGTACACAACAATGCCATATTTTTTAAAATAATTTTAGTTAGAATTCTAGTATAAAATTTCCTAGGTGATTTTTTAGAACTTGGCATAAACTCCTAATTCATCTATCCAAGCATATGATAGGAGGATTATTTCAAATATAGATATGCATATACTTGAAATATTATTCTATTTGGTATACTTAAAATGTGAAATAATAATTCATGATAACTAGTTTGAGATAGAGGTGTATGAATATATCACACACATCTCCATTTCAAAATGTGTATTTGTTTATCAAAAAAATTAGCCAAAGTAATGCAAAATCACTACTTGCATTGTTGGTTCATAGTGTCTATTTATTTGCAAAATGGCCAGATTATGTGTCATACTTACGTAGAGGGATTCTAAGGTTGTATGATAGATTTTTTGTAATTCAACACAATACTAGTTCTTGGATAACATGGTATTAATGATTATTCCCTTGATCTACTACCTTCATGATGAAGGGTAGGTCCACTTCTTGATGGAAGATTTGTAGGGGAGTGTTGGTTTGTGGTTGGAAGAAAAACACTCAAGTCATTATCTCCCTCTTGTAGTTGAAGAATGTTGAAGACTTGGTTACTCAAAGAAATTATTTGTATTTAACATGATTAATGTATTATTGATTATTTGTAAATTTGTACAATATGACATCATGATGTGGTTGGAACTTTGTAATATGTACTTCGTAAGGTGGAATAATCAAAAGTGATATGTTAATTAAAATAATGATTTAATTATAATATTCTTTGGAAGTATGAATATTTATTTAATGAAAATAATTTGTGTAATGAGATAATTAAATGTTTCCTAGTCCTAGAAGTAGTTAGAAATAGTGAATTAAGTAAAAAATAGTATTTTTCTAGTGAAATTCGATTATGTTTTCAGAGAATAGACTAGTTGTTCGTCACAATACCTAGAGGTCTAGTTGGATCCTTAATTACTTCGAGATGGTTACATCTCTCCCTACCTTTGCTTTATCCTACTACTATGAAAATAATGTAACTTTCATGGATAATGTATATAAGCTATCATGGCTTGAATAATAGAGTTAAAAATGAAGCAAATTGTCTAGCATGTGTATAATCACACACTATTTTCTCAACTAGTATAAACAATGAATGATTGTGTTAAGCACTTAATAGTGACAGCTGTGTGCAAACTATTTGGTTGTACACTCCTTGCAAGATTACATGTTTTCATTAGATAAATAATAAAAAGGGTAGTGAAACCTAAAAATATCAAACATAAACTTATGACTCGCATACTTAGGTCATCAAAATTCTAATTTATGTCAACTATTTCCTAGTGTAGGGGAAATGTTTTATGTGTTTGATAGATTGAACCCTCATGCAATAGGTGTATCTAGTAGAACATCAAGAGGATGATATAAGGGCGATCCTTCTTGGTCCCACCATGCACCATAGTCTGAAAGAACCTTGCATCATTTCCATCGACCACTTGAATGGGGGATTCCCCTCATAATTAACTATATCAATATGATCTATGGTGGCTAGTATCACTCTCTTCCCATGCTAGAATGGGGTTTAAATTTTAAATTTATGTCCACTTCAAACCAACTTATCAACACAAATGAAATCAGGCATTTCCAATTTAATTTCAAAAAATTTCAAGCATGTGTTCTACCTAGATACATTCTACCTAAATTAGGTCTAGACCATAAATTTTTTGATTATCCGCTAAATACATATCTAGCATCATTTTGAGGCTAATTTATAACAAAAAATTATTTGAAAAACTTGATGTTCTCACACCTCCTACTCACATAAATAATATTTTAATAAAAATCTTAAAATACCCTTTTGTAGATCTATAAGTGTAGTTTTCAAAAATATTTTTATTAGTGTTATAATTTAAAAAAAAAATTAACTAAAGGTAGGTCATCAACACCAAAAGGTAAGGTTTATTATTTTCTTAAGAAAAAATACTAAAATTAATTATTTAAATTTTAAAAAACTATGACGCACTAGAGGAGAGATTTTAATTTGAGATATAATTCTTTCTATATTGGATAAATAGTTAAGGCAATAAGTTGTGTCCCATTCAAAGAGTTGTGTTTTTAGTATATACAAACTTCAATATTTATTTTTAAAACCATGTTTATTGAAATGGAAAACTTAATCCACACATTAAATTTTTGATTGATAAATAAAATTTAAAAAATTGAAAGAAAAAATAGTATATAAAAAATGGCATCCCACTTAACCTCAATTTGTATCATTTTATTAGCAATAAAACTATAATGTAAATTTTATAAAAATCTAAATTCAAATAAAAAATTTATTTAAAAAAATAGAAAACATAAAATGCACTAAAAAAATTGCATTTCCTCATTGCACATCATTTCCTTTAGATTAGTGTCGCCCATTTCCATATGAAAGTTGGACATATATTTTAAATTTCATCGAGGGATATCTAATGTTGTTTGTTAAAAAATGAGTCAAATGGCACGTTTGGGGAAGGCCAAACTATCGTAACCTGCACTTATACTAGAATAGCTCTATCATTTTTCTATGATGATTGAATAATCACTTTGAGTACTTTATATGAACCAACTAAAATATAATCCTAGGCATCCATAGGCACCTACTACCTTTATGGACTCCATGTAATATTTTTTTGGGCCCAATCTATCAAAATAATATTTTCAAAAATTTTGCTTTTGCCCCTCTTCCCATAAATTAATCTTTGTTGTTTCCCATCAAAACACTAATTTTGTATGCAGTTTTGTTTGTGTGGATGTCAATCCTAAGGGATGTGGAACTCCAAGGTGCTCATATCCCCAATATTAAAGTAACAAGGTCCATTGGAGAGTGATGTCCCCTCATCAATGTAAGTGTGCAGAATAATTATATAGTTGTGTTAGAATGTTGTGGCCCCTTTTTTTATTTTACTCTACTTGAAAATAAATAAATCAATCCATATGTGATAAAAATCCTTATCTATCAAGGATAATTATAAATTGATAATTAATAAGACACACATGTGCCTCATGAAAATATTCCCCATCATGATATTGGTAAAGTAGTTTTCTGATCCTCTACTTGCCTCCAATAAACGGGCAGATGCAAAATCCTCTAGAAGTCCTCCACTGTCATAGTCATTTCACTAGTAGATAGGTGAAATGGTGAAATGAGGGGATTGAGTACCATATCATGGCAATGAAATTGAAATTTGGGTGTTAAATTTTATAGTGGAAAGAGTCACGATGTCCCTAAATTCTATAAAATATAATAATTTTTGTGTTTCCATTCTCCTAAAATTCCTTATATCATATGGATAAAACCAATTATAGGGGTATGTTTTGTTGCTAAAATTGTCATGTTGATATTTGTATGTAGTCATATGTTTTTGCATTTGAGATTCATCATAAGTTCTTATGGAGAGAATACATAGAAGGAAAATTTGCATAATGACACCTTGTAAGGTCTCTTAATTTACATGGATCTCCTTCACATCCTAATGTCTACATATTTACTTTACATTTTTGTGTGAATCTAGTATAAAAATTGTATGCCTTTGAAATTTTCATATTATGTTTTGGGATTATTTTAATATTCTTGACTCCTAGCTCTTTTAAGGTTCATTTGGTCCATACCTTAGCCATTCTTACCCTTGGAATCAAGTCATGTCTTATGTTTTTTGTTTCCCTAGATTTTATGTGTAAATCAATGTCTCTTCCATGCTATCTCATGTTTCATGGCATATAAAAATGTTAGAAGCTTGTTGTTCTTAGACACCAATATGTAGACATTTGCATAACATGCTAGCATCCATTGATAGTTAGTATTAAAATAGTTATTTTTATGTAAAAAATTTCCACCTTCCTCTTAATGGATAGGCTTGTCAATCAACTAGGATTGAATCCTCATGGCCAGTTTGGATCCCTAGTCTCTTTATCTTCCCTCCCGACTCTTTAAATTTAGTCCATCTCTTGAACATTCTACCAAGTTCTCTTTCTCTCATGTGATCTACTACTAGAAATATTACTTCATATTAAAGGTTCTAGACCACCCTATTGTCCAATATGACTTCCTTGGAATTTATTTCCATATTTGGATAAATCTAGATTGTGATTCTTATAGTTTTTACTTTCATTCATGGTGTTAGGTGATAGTTTTTAAAATTTCTTTTTTTCTTATTTTAATAACATTTGATGTAGGAGCATCTGAGGTGCAAGGGAAATCTTACATCAACCAAAAATACTTCTAAGTTTCAATTAAGTTTGATTTATTTTTACTGGTTTTTAGATGTGCCTTCTAGGGATTTTTAGAGGATATTTGGGAAAATTCTAAGCGTCACCTTGTAGAAAATCTTAATGGGTACCTCCAATTTAAATTTGGTGAAGATTGGGAAAAAATGATGAAGTTATGGCCTTGTGGGTTTTTGGTCTGCAACCAACTTTATGGACTTTTGGTCCACTATTGACTTTATGGAATTCTCAACTACATGTGGATTTGTGGGACTTTGGTGTTGAAATGGTAAGTTGCATTTCCTATGACTAGTTCAAATGAACTTATCCATATTTGTGGAAATTTGCAGGGAACTTGGGGCCATATGGTGTTTGCGAGAACTTCAAGGCCATTTTCCTTGTGAGAACGTCTTTCCTATTTGACCTTTTTGGGGACTTCACCTCTAACTAGTGTTTGTGGGTATCTTGTGGCCAAGGGGATTTGTGGGAAAATGATATGGAACTAGAAAAGTATGTTAATCAAAAGGTTCAATTCAATGAGAAAGTTCCACATGAAGGATAACATGTATAGAGTGAGTTTTTCAAGTGGTTTAGCTATTTGCAAAAACCCAATAGTGAATTGGTTTACAAAAATTCCACATCCTATAAAAATTCTACTTGCTATCAATTTTTCTAGGATTTTATCTTGTTATTGATCTGGAAAATGTTTGACTTAGGGATGGTGCACTCAACGTTTTGCAATATAGGATTTAAATTATATTTGAATGCATTCTCCATAAAGGCACCAATAATAAATTATATTGCAATCTTCTCTTGAAATGATTAGTGGCCTTTGAACTTCATATGATTTGTCCATACGTCTGACATCAATGAAAATTGATCCAACAATCTTGTCTATTCAATTTGGCATCAATGGCAATATTTCTAGCAATATCCTCGTTTGTCATTGATGACAACATAATTCTCCCCCTTTCTCTAACTCTCCCCCTTTAACATCAATGCCAAAGGGACATTCATAATCAACAAATAGATCAGGGAAACATCCATTCATATTCTCTATGGATAATACTCACATCTACTACAATAAGAATACACTTCCCCCCTATCAAAGATTCTCTTATGCTCCCCCTTTCTCTACTGCTCTGTTCTTTGTTTCTATATTGCTTAGGTGACTTTTTTTTGTTATATCCGTACGAAACTAATTTTTATCATCTTCTTAAATTTAATAAATAAGCAATTTATTTAGCTATCCCATTATTCTCTACACATCTTCAACTATTCCTTCTCTATCCATGGCTAAAGAATCTCATCATTCTCCTTCTCCCTTGTTGTAACTCTCCCTCTTTCTATAACTCTCCCACTTTTATATTAATGGTAAAGGGACTTCTATCCATGTCTCTTATGGAATTATTACATCAATAAAAACTCTAGTAAGAATCAACACAACCATCCAACTTCCCACTATCACTTTTTTTTTTTTTTTTCCAACACATATTTTACAAAAAATGTCAAATACAAATATATAAGAATACTCTTTAGGAAAAGACTTCTTTGGATAGTTCTCATCCTACTGTCAAGATTTTAAAAATTTCTCTCATCAAGTTTAGTCTTACAAACATCTTTGGAACAATTTCTTCCTTCTCTCATTGTAAAAATTCTTCTAGGCTCTTTATCATCTTGACATTAATTTTCCTTCACTTCATTATATGGTAACTTTCTAAAATGTAGTCTGATATTACCATATATGTTGGAAGAATGGAAAGAATGAAGGTGTTGTCATTGATGTCAACTAGTCAATTGGTTATCATCTGATTGTTGTTTTTAATAGTGTTATGGATATAGGTTATTGGTTGTATATGTTGAGGATATTGAGAAAATTGTAATGAAGATATGTTGTAGGTGTTCAGTGGTTTCTCTGGGTTTTTCTCTGAGATTTCATCCTATGTTTGTGCAGTTCATATATGTTGATCATAGTTGTTGGAAGCTGCTATATCCAGATTTTTGGTTGTTGATTCATTGTACAATGCGAGTTATGCCCACCACTTGTGAACTATAGTTTTCTGTGTTTCTTGTTGAGGTTCAAGAGAAATATTGTTGGTCTATATTTCTCTTTGTTAAAGTATTATGACCTGTGGTTCTAGAGTTGAGTTGCTTTGGTTGTATTGAAGATAATTTTGGTATTTGGAAGGTTCGTGCTTAATTGTTCTATATGTTTTACACTGGTTTGTCTAACCTTGTCTTGAATACTATCTTCAGAATTGATGAAGTGTGTTGGATCTATTTGGGTCCTTATGAAGCATGTGTTTGGGTCACCCTCATTCTAATTCCACCCTAGGATTTTTTGGTGTCGACCTAATTTGAATTTGAAATGGATGGCCGACTTTGGATATGTTTCAAAGTTGAAGATGGTATAAATATAGGATGAGTTAGTGGTGAAATAAAGCATAGAAAGAAAAAAGATAGATAAGTGCGAAGAAATAGAGCAGATAGATGTGAGATTGATGTGAATCAGTGAGTGTGTGTGATGTGTGGCAGATCAGTGCAAAGCCTAAATACTGAGTTTCCAAATGCAGTGAGCAGAAGGTGTACTTTATCATTCATGCATGTCTACAAGTGGTTGAACAAATTGTGGTGGATTTATCTGTTGCATTGAGATTGTCTTCTCTCTGTAGTGTATCTCTTCTATCTTCTTTGTATCTCTATGGCAGTGAGCCCTTCGAGTTGCTAGCCCTGTTGGATAGTGAGTCCTTGCCTTAGTAGTGAGCCTTATTTTTTAGGTAGTGAGCCTCTTGTAATCGGTTTGTAATCGGTTTTGATATTCTTGATAGTGTGAGTTAATCCTCACCGTGGTTTTTCCCTTATTGGTTTTTCCATGTAAATCTAGTGCTATTGTGTTTATGTGATGGTTTTCAATTTTTGCACTAGTATTTAATGTTTAATTTGTTAAGAAGTGTTAAGGATTAGTTCCAGTGAATGAATTAAAGTTTAAATCCGTGACAACTGATTCACCCCCCATCTCAATTATCTTGTTCAAAAATTGGTATCAGAGCTTGGTTCCTTGGTGAAGAGCTTAACTGCTTGAGGAAGGTTTGGGATGGCTAGAAAAATGACTTATGATTATTCGAGGTTCAATGGAACTAATTATGCTATCTAGAAAATATTGATGGAAGAATATCTAGATTATTGCAAATATGATGCAGAGAAAGCTTACAAGAATCCTTACGTTCCTCTTGCTAATGGTCTGAGTATGGCTAATGAGATCAAAGCACATTAAGCGAACAATAAGGTGAAGTACATTTTGAAGAACAGTCTGGTACATTTTGAGATGATTAAGGTTTAGGATCTGAAGACTGCTAAAGAAGTCTGGGATGCTTTGGAAAGGGCACATGAAGGTGATGAAAGAGTTAAACAAGAAAAAATATAGAATTTGGAGACACATTTTGAGCTTCTACACATGTCTGAAGATGAGAATGTTAAAGAATATGTACAAAGATTGGATGAGATAGTGGTCAAATGGGGGGACTTGGTGCTACTGTAGATGATTTTAGAATTGTAAAGAAGATTCTTATAACTATCCCTAATGCTTACAGTGAGAAGGTGTGTGCTATTGAACAAAGTATAGATTATAAGACCTGCACTAAAGATCTATTGTTGGGATTTTTGAGATCTTATGAGATGAGGAAGCCAAGTTTGAGGAATGTATGCAAATCAAAAACTACTTTTAAGGCTACAAAAGCCGAAGATCAGGATGAAGAAAATTTTGATGAAATAGAAGCTAACTTTGTGAGAAGGATGAGGAAAGGATTTGGTAAGTATGAAGGTAAGTTTCCCTTTAAATGCTTTAGTTGTGGAGGAATAGGTCATTATACTGCAAAGTTTCTTAAAAGAGATAAGAGGAATTAACAAAGGTATGAGAAAGAAAAGAAAGGAAAGAAGATCAACAAAGCATATTATGTGAATGAGAATGCTAGTATATCTGATGAAGATTCTGATTATGAAGACCCTGATGACAATGAATGCTTGTTCTTGGCTATAAAGGATGAACCTAGTTCTAATTTTGAAAGACATGTAAATGAAAGCCCTCTGGAGAAGGAGAAAAATGAAGGCACTGTTATCTCTTCCCTACATGCTAAATAAGAGAAGAACTAATGGGTTGTTGACAGTGGTTTTTCACATCACATGACTTGTGATAAAAGTAAGTTTGTTAAACTTGAAAAATATGATGGAGGCTTGGTAATGTTTGGAGATGATATTGGTGCTAAAATTTGTGGGATAGGTTCAATAAGTTTTGATGGAAAGCATAATATTAATGATGTCTACTATGTTAATAGTTTAAAGCATAATATTTTGAGTGTTGGATAGATGTACAGTAAAGGATATGATCTTGTGTTTAAGGATGAGAGATATGAAATCCAAAAAGGATCTAGAACATTGATTGCTACAAGAAAGAAATTTGAAGGAAATATCTATCAACTTAAGCATGCTGATAGACAATGCTTTATGACTCATATTAATGATAGTTGGTTATGGAATAGGAGAATATGTCACATGAATTTTGATATCTTGGAAAGGATTAGTGTTATTTAGGTTGTGATAGATTTACCAAGAATTAAAAAGCTTGTTAATGCTATCTACAAGAATTGTCAGTTTGGAAAGCAAGCAAGAATTCATTATATATCAAAGGAACAATCTACTATTGGAATATTGGACTTAATTCATATAGATCTCTGTGTTCCTACAAGAGTGAGAAGTACACAAGTTGAAAGGTACTTTATGCTTTTGATTGATGATTATTCTAGATATACATGGGTTGCATTTCTTAGAGAGAAATCAAATGCATTAGATAGATTCAAGACATTCAAAGCTATGGTTGAAAATGAAGTAAACTTGAAGATAAAATTATTAAGGTCTAACAGAGGTGGAGAATTCACCTCCCATGAGTTTAATATGTTTTTTGAAGTGCATGGAATAAGAAGACAGTTATCTGCTCTGAGAACTCAGCAAAATGGAGTTGTTGAAAGAAAAAATAGAACAGTTCAAGAGGCTACTAGATCAATGATTATTGAAGCTAGTTTACCATAATTTTATTGGAGAGAATCTATTCATACCATTGTGCATGTATTCAATCAAGTTAAAGCAAGATAAAATAGTACAAAGATCCCATATGAGCTATGGTTTGGAAGAATTCCTACTGTAAAGTATTTCAAAGTATTCAAAAGCAAGTGTTAAATCAGAAGAGATGAATAAACCTTAGCTAAGTTTGATGCAAGAAGTGATGAAGGAATTTTTCTTGGATATTCTACTAGAAGCAAATCATACAAATGTTTCAATAGAAGATTGAGAAATGTTGTAGAAAGTGCAAACATCAAGGTTGATGAGACAATGAAGAATTCAATTGGCATTGATGGATATGTATTTAATGAACATGATTGTGTAAGAATTGAAGAGATTGTGGAAGAATGGGAAAAGGATGAGCAAGAGAAGAAGAATGAACAAAATGAAAGAAGAGAAGAAGAAGCTCTGGTGATGTCACCTAAGAAACCTAGATATGTGCAGAAGAATCATTCAAAAAGTTAGATTATTGGAGATAAGACTAAAGGAGTATTAACTAGAAGTAGAGCTGTTGCTAAAGTTAATTTGTGTTTATTTTCTAAGATTGAACCAAAGGCTGTAAGTGAAGCATCTAAATATGAACATTGGATGGAAGCTATGAAAGAAGAACTTATGCAGATTGAGAATAATAAAACTTGGGAATTGGTCCCAAGACCGAAAGATAAAAACATTATTGGATCGAAGTGGGTATTCAGAAATAAGTTGATTGAGAATGGAGAAATGGTTAGAAACAAAGCAAGGATTTTGTGTAAAGGTTACTCACAAGTAGAAGTCATATATTTTCAAGAAATTTTTTCTCTGATAGCAAGAATGGAAGCTATAAGGATGTTCTTAGCATTTTCTACTCATAAAGGTCTATTAAATGGATGACAAGTCATCATTTTTGAATGGTGAGCTAGAAGAAGAGGTTTACATGGAACAATCAAAAGAATTTCAGTTGTCAGATCAATTGGATATAGTGTCCAGATTGAAGAAAGCTTTATATGGATTGAAGCAAGCTCCTAGAGTTTGGTATGAAAGGTTAGACATGCATTTGATTCAACAAGGTTTCAACAAAGGTACAACAAATAGTAATCTATATTTTAAGATTGAAACTGACAAAAATCTTGATTGTAGTTGTATATGTTGATGACATTTATTTTGGAGGAAATGAAAATATGTGCAATATTTTTGTGGAAGAGATGCAAAAATAATTTGAAATGTCTATGTTTGGAGAGATAAATTTCTTTCTTGGGCTACAAATTAATCAAATTGAGAAAGGAATTTTTATTTCATATTCTAAATATGTGAAAGAGATGTTGAATAAGTTTGGGATCCAAACTGGTATGTACTCCAATGGTGACTGGTTACAAATTGGGTAAAGATGATTCACCTAAGGTTGATCAGAGCAAGTATAGATCTATGATTGGTGGACTATTATATTTGACTGCTACTAGATCAGATATATGCATGCTATCTGTCTTGTGGCTAGATTTCAAGAAGATCCTAAGGAAACACATGTTGTTGCTGTTAAAATAATATTTAGATACTTGAATGGTACTCTAGATTATGGATTATGGTATCCTAGAGTTACTGATTTTACTCTAAGTGCTTATACAGATGCAGATTGGGTTGGATGTGTGGATGATAGGAAAATTACAAGTGGTGGTGCATTCTTTCTTGGTTGAAAATTGGTGACATGATTGAGTAAGAAGAAATATTTAGTCTCCTTGTCTACTGCTAAAGCTAAATATATTGTTGTTGCATCGTGATGTACACAAGTTCTATGGATGAAACATACATTGAAAGATATCATAGTGGTGTATGATGATCTTATTTATATCTTCTATGATAATACAAGTGTAATTAACATTTCAAAGAATCATGTGATGCACTCAAGGAAAAAACATATATCTATCAAGTATCATTTCTTCAAAGAGTCATAGAAAATGAATTAAAGCTTGAGTATGTTTTGACAAAGGATTATATTGCTAATATATTTAAGAAGGCTCTTCCTAAAGATACTTTTGAGTATCTCCAAGAGAAGTTAGGGGTCATTTCCCCTCCTTTCCTAAACTAGATGCATATGGAGATGAATCAATTTGGTGGATCTATGGATCTATATTTCTTTTGGATTGATTTTTTGGTGGCTACCTCTAAGGGGGAGCAGGTAGTGTCGTGTTGTCATTAAGAGTATTCTCTTTGTCAAAGGGGAAATCAATTTAAAAAATAATTTTCCTTTGCCATTGATGTCAAAGGGGGAGAGTAAGTATGTGAAAAAGGAGAGGAAGCATGAAAAAAAGAGAGGAAGAATAAAAAATACTATCTACTAAGGGGCAGAAATAGAAAGGAACAGAAAGAAAAATCTTGACAAGTGTATTCAAAGCTAGTATAGTGTCTTTGATGTTTTTTCACATCATGTGTTTCCATCAATGAAAAAGGGGGAGATTTTTGCAAGAATGGAAAGAATGAAGGTGCTGTCATTGATGTCAACTGGTCAATTGGTTATCAACTGATTGTTATCATTAGTGTCATGGATATAGGTTATTGGTTGTATATGTTGAGGATATTGAGAAAATTGTAATGAAGATATGTTGCAGGTGTTTAGTGGTTGCTCCGAGTTTTGATCCTATGTTTGTGTGGTTCAAATATGTTGATCATGGTTGTTGGAAGCTACTATATCCAAATTCTTGGATGTTGATTCATTGTACAGTGTGAGTTATGTTCACCAGTTGTGAACTGTGGTTTTTTTTGTTTCTGGTTGAAGTTCAAGAGAAATATTGTTGGTTTGGATTCCTCTTTGTTAAAGTATTATGACCTACAGTTCTAGAGTTGAGTTTCTTTGGTTGTATTGAAGATAATTTATGTATCTATAAGGTTCATGCTTAATTGTTCTATGTGTTTTACACTAGTTTGGTTGACCTTGTGTTGAACACTATCTTCAGAATTGATGAAGTGTGTTGGATCTATTTGGGTCCTTATGAAGCATGTGCTTGGGTCGCCCTCATCCTAATTCCACCCTAGGATGTTTTGGTGATAACCTAATTTGAATTTGAATTGGATGGACAACTTTAGATATGTTTCAATGTTGAAGATGGTATAAATACATGAGTTAGTGGTGAAATAAAGCATAGAAAGAAGAAAGAGAAATAAGTGTGAAGAAATAGAGAAAATATTTGTGAGATTGATGTGAATTAGTGAGTGTGTGTGATGCGAGTGTGGAAAATCAGTGTGAAGACTAAATGCTAAGTTTTTAGATGCAGTGAGCAGAAGGTGTACTCTATCATTCATGCATGTATGCAAGTGGTTGAGAAAATTGTGGTGGATTTCTCTGTTGCATTGAAATTATCTTCTTTCTATAGTGTATCTCTTCTATCTTCTTTGTATCTCTATGGTAGTGAGCCCTTCAGGTTGTTAGCCCTGTTGGATAGTGAGTCCTTGTCTTGGCAGCGAGCCTTGTTTTTTAGGTAGTGAGCCTCTTGTAATCGATTTTGATATTCTCTATAGTGTGAGTTAATCCTCACCGTGGTTTTTCCCTTATTGGGTTTTCCACGTAAATTTGGTGTTATTTTTTTTATGTGATGGTTTTCAATTTCTGCACTAGTATTTAATGTTTAATTTTTTAAGCAATGTTAAGGATTAGTTCCGATGAATGAATTAAAGTTTAAATATGTGACAAATGATTCAAGATAATTTATTTTCTTATCTTTATGGAAAAAAAAATCTTCTACTATTGCTATAATAGAATTCTAAATCTTCTCTCCAACCATATCTTCTCTTTTTATAATACTTTTTGAGACTTTATCCTTTGCGTTTTCTTCTCTAGAGTGCTAAAATATAGTGCAATGATTATCTCCCCCTGAGTTTGTGATTCTCTTAACTCAAGATAGTTTATTCCTTGACTTTTTGTAGACTAATAGGTCACATGTACAACTCTACATGCAACCTCCTACATATTTATCTTTGTGTCTTCTAAGAAATATCCTTCTTAAATGATTTGTAGTCATCCTCTCTTTTATAACCTTTCTTGTCGACTCCTAGTTTGAGTGCATTGTATGTGTTTACATTGGGTTGAATCCTTCTTACCTTCATTTTATGCATAATTTGTAGTTTGTATAGATTTCTCCTTCTAACTATCATGGCCTTTCTTTCTTCTCCAAACTTTTGTAGTTGTCTTTTATGTTCATCCACTTTCTTGTCTTGTCTCTAAGTTCTTGCAATAAAAATTCTACAAAATTATGATATATTCCCAATGTTATTGCACTTATAGCATATAACATTGTGATCTAATAAAGGAGAAAAGGAATTATAGTTCCTTCTTAAGAACCTATAATGACTTCTACTCTTGTTCCACCCTAAATTTCTTGCATGTGTTCTATAGTCTCTTGCTTTAAGAAAAAATCTGTTGCATTTATAACATATGATATTGTAATTCTTATTTGACAACCCATAATAACTTCTATTCTTGTTCCAACCAAATTTTCTTGCATGTGTCCAATAGTCTATTACTTTATGACCATAGTTATTACAAGAATAGCAATAACCATAGAAAGAATGTTGAAGCTTGGTCATTTGTGCCTACAATAACATTCTTGGAGGAAAGGACTTTATGAAATTGTCCTTAATGTCTTTTGGAGGGATGTAGGTCTTCTATGGGACTTGATTTTCCTCCTTGTTGCAATCTACTTTGATGGGACTTTTAAGTGCATTAGCATAATTTATTGGTTTTTCTTTGTTTGATTTTATTTGTGTCCCAACTTTTCTATCCTTATTTTTTGCTTTTTTTACCACCTTATTTTCCTCATAACCATGTCATTTTTTTATCAATTGTGACCTCTACCATTTAAAATATCATCCAAAAATTTATTGTTTTTTTTCAAATTTAAGACTTTTTTTAGTTTGGTGACAATTTTATCCAAATATTTCCTTAGAGAGACAATCTTTGTTTCAAGTTTCTCACAATCTTCTACTATTTTATTTAGTTGATTTCTTACAACATCTTCTATCCTTCTTGCTTCTTCGAGTTGGATATTTAGATTAGTGATAGTCCGTTCCACTTCTTCAAAATTTTGTAATATCTTCTTTTTAGAATTACATTCTTCTTGAAACAATAATTTCTGATTTTGGTTCTTCTTTCTAATTATTTCAATTTCTCCTATGGTATAAATGAGCTCCTCCTCTAGATTTACTACACTATAACCTTCAATTCTTTCTTCCTTATCTATTTGTATCTTATCTTATAAATGAGCTCCCTTTTTTGTGTGATAATTTTCTTCTTCCTCATTATCACTATTCTTTGGATAAGGGAATTTATTTGTGAAATGAATTATCTTACCACAATTGAAACACTTAAGAGGAAATTTACCTTTTTACTTTCCAGATCCCTTCTTTAGATTTCATACACAGTTGGCTTCTTCATCATTAGATTCATCACATGATCTTTTGCTAAGTTTGGATTCTTTATTTTTCTATTTCTTTGTAGCTTTGAAAGTACCTTCCCTTTTTTATGGCTTCTCATATTTGGTCCTCATCTCATAAGAAGTGAGGATTCCATGCAAATCATCCATTTTTAGTTTATTTAAATCCTTTATTTATTCAATTACTAAAATGTTAACATTAACTCTAAGTGGCAATGATCTTAAAACTTTTTGCACAATGATTGAATCTTTAACCTCTTCTCCAAGTCTCGTGATTTTTTTAACAATATCATCCACTCAAAGGAAAAAGGTGGTGAAATTTTCTTATTCTCTCATTTTGAGACTTTCAAACTACCCTCTATTAGTTTGAAGTTTAGCTCTTTTGACTTTATCATCTCCTTTGTAGGTATTCTTCAAATTTTCCCACAAGTCTTTGGTTAATTTATAGTGCATAACCTTCAAAAATTTCTATTCCAATTGTGTGAAATTTGTTTTTTACCTACTCTAAGATGCAAAACTAAACAAAATGTAACAATTAAAAACACAAAACAAACACTCACAATTAGGCCTAGTTGAATTCAAACAAAGCACAAGAAAATGAAACTTTTTACCTTGTTCAAATGATGGTTGGGTTGGCCCTTGTTGATGCTTGAATGTGTGCTCCTTTGTTGGGAAAATAGCTCTAGATGATGCTCAAAATGATGCTAAAAGGATGAAGATTGCAATGGTGGATGTTGGAATGTGAGTAGATGCAATATGGAGGCTCAAAATGTTGTAACAATGGTGATGGCTTGATGGATTGAAAATGGCTAAGTGTATGTGCTTGAATGTGGATGCTAGAGAGTGATTTCTAAAGTGGATGCTCCAATTGGAGATATTTCCACCATTTTTAGGGAAAGTGTCTCTAAAGAAATGGAAGGACATGATTGAGCCATGGTGGAGGAGATCAAGGGCTATGGTGAGTTGAGGACTCACAAGTCCTCACAAGCTGACATGTGGTGAATGACATGGAAGGGAAGGAGTCAGGGGGAGATGACATGGAGGTACTTTGATGTACCTTGGGAATGGACATGATCTCCTCATAAAGGAGGTCCTTGTCTACGTGTGCCTTGAGGGGACATATGAGGAATTAAAAATTCCTCACAAATCCTCATAGGGATGGGTGAAGGAATTTAAAATTCCTTAAAATTCCTTGGAGGAATAAATGTGAATTAAAAATTCACATAGGGAAGGGGATGCCTTCTCCAAATAGAGAAAGCATTTAATGTAGGTTGACTAAGGACATATACCATAAATGGAATGAAGATTAGGTTAGCTTAATTAGGTGATTAAGGTTGTGCAAATGTGGGATTAGGCAGGCTAATGAAGGATTAGAGGTAAGTGGGAGATTATGGAGGATGTGACCCTAATGGTGATTATGGATGTGCACATCCTAATCACAAATTAATTAGGTTAATCTGGATTAAGGAGGATTGTGGAGTATGTGACATGAGGAGAGAGACGAAAATGAATTAAAAATTGATTTAATTCATTTGAGATAATGACTAAATTAAATAAATTGGTCTATTTATTTAATTTGGAGATGAATAAGGTAAGGTATTTGATTGATTAATTAAATACCTTAGGAGACATTAGGTTGAAGGGAAATATTAATCAAATAATAAATTATTTAATTAATATGGCTAAGGGATGCAAGACAGAGGAATGCAAGGGTGAATTTGACCATATGGGAGTGGTCAAATTCAGGTGTCTACATTTTGCCCCTCTTTGAAATACTGTTAGAATAATAGTGTTTCAAAGAAAAATAAAACACAGACAACTCGGTAGAAGAAAAAAATGTTAGATGATGCCCCAGTATCGTAGGAGAATGGATAGGAATGAGGAATGGAGAAATATGATAGGGTATGCCCCTCGAGAGGGCGGATGGGGAAGAAAAGGGGCCCTAGGCAACTTCTCAATATGAAGAAACAGAGGGTACCACGCGATAGAGCGCAGAAAAACATGAAGAATGGATTTTGAACAGAGGAAAATAGGAAAATGGGATGCAAATGGCAGCTCTTGGAAGAAAAGGGGAAATTGAATTAATCAAAGGTTAATTAAAGGGTAAAAATTACCCAAAAATTAAGAGGCTAAATAGGGGGAAAATGAAAATTATAAATAGTAAATTTGAAAAATTACTATTCACCTAATTCTCATTTGCACACTTGGCATCCTCTGATTCAACAAGAGAGAAAGTGAGTGTGACAAGGATTGTTGATAAGATGAGTGATGAGGAGCTGATCGGTGATGACAAGCTGATCCACCGAGGAAAGGAGGTGCAGTAGTACTACCATGAGCATGTGGTGCCCCGCTAGGTAGGCTTCTGATCTTGACTTTGTAATTTTAATTTAGATTTCATGCACATGTTTAAGTTTAGGATGGGTAGACTAGGGTACAGAATTGCCACGAAAGGGTGCATTCACCCTTCTAGCAAGGCACATTAGCTCATTCGGCGGATTGACAAGGAAAGGGGTGGACTTGTGCATCGAAGGGGCAAGCACGTGGAAAGAGGGGTGATTGCAAAATTTCCTCTCACAGAAAGCGACAAACCTGCACAATGCAAGGGCGGGGGAGAAGCATGATAGGTGATTAAAAAATTTCCAAAAAGGAAAAGGGTGGAATAAAATTCACCCAAAAGGGGAAAAGGTGGAAGCGAATCCACTCGTTGAGGGAAAAGGAAAATATGAATTTTCCACTCGGGAAGAAAACACACAGGGACAATTGCAAAATGTCACATAGGGGAAAAGGGCAAATGCGAATTCGCCTTTGAGGTAAAGATGGGTGGATTTGCACCTGGAAAGAAATGGGTGGCTCTGCTTGGAAAATAGGAGAACCCGAAAAAGAAAGACACAAGGGCAAGCATGCTAGCTAGACAAGTGAATGCGTTGGGAAGGGAAATGGGTGAACTCACCTTGCACAGAGGAAAATTCACCAAACTAGGGCAGGGATAAAAAAGACAAGAAATAGGAATGAAATGTTAGAAAGTCTAACAAAATGGTCTGCATTGATACAAAACTTTGAGATGTTGAGGATGCGTGAGAGGCATTTGGTAGTGTTGGAGGTGTGTATGAGAGCTATGACTCTGAAGGATCATGCAACACCAGCCCAAGCTGGAATATTGCACATGTTGGGGTATCCCAACATCCGAACGCATCGACCTCTATTGACAACATTGATGGAGCGATGGAGCTTTGAGACTTATACTTTCCATCTCTTGAGAGGGGAGATGACAGTGACTCTGGAGGATGTATGGAGGATCATGTGGTTTCCCATTCAAGGGAATTTGATCAGCGTTACACCCTGACAATCAGTAGATAGGATCATGCGAGCAATGTTTGGACTAGGTGACCTTCCCATCTGAGGGAAGGAGTTAGATATTGATTCATGTTTGGGATTTGATATGGTGACATTACCTTTGTACCTATGTGGCCTTATCAGTGGGATCCTCCTACTAGATAGGAGTGGACATTTCTTTAGCCTCAAGATGATTGAGGTTGTCTGAAACATAGTGGAGCAATGAGAGGGAGAGTATGCATGGAGAGCATGTGTATTGGCATAGTTGTACCATGATATGCACATGGTATGCTACAAGAGGGCCCTCAATATTACACATGTCACACTGCTTCAAGTTTGTGCCTAGGAGCATATTTGGATAGTGATGCTAGACATATTGATCATCGAAGTGTAGGATGAGACATCACCAGTAGCATATTGGTGGGGAAATGAGTATGGTTGGAGATTACACTACTAAGTGGTAGGGAGCTTGGAGGAGTGGCAACGAAGGCTGGATGGATTGAGGGGGGTATATTACATGGATACCTTACATGGGATGACATTTTTTTGGGTGGCGGGATGATGATAGGAGATGGAGGGGCTACTTTTTCTTAGTTTTCTACTTGATTGGCTGAGATGCATTTATTATTGAGCTACACAGACTTGGTATGGTGACTCGGTAGTACGAAGTAAATCAAGACATGCCTACAAGACCACAGATGTTCAGACGAGTCAACTGTGAGTTGAGGGTGATATGGGGTGAGCAGATCACCACAAAGTTTGCTCGACAAATGTGGGATGTAGTGCCGATGACACAATTTCCATGGAGGGGAGGGTTAGTTGATGCAAGTATGACAATATTGTATTCTACATGGTGGGCTCAACATAGGCCGAGGAGGATCACGACCATAGAGCCGATCATGGGGGCATTGGGGTTTGGATAGGATGGTGAGAGGGAGTTGTCTAGGCCACAAAGGAGGAGGAGGAGGGTCGACAGACAGAGGAGAGGAGACATAGAGATGGAAGAGGTGAGAGGGGAGGAGCAGGAGATGGAGGTGGATGATCCAATAATGGACTCATTGGCCATAGTTCCTTATGTACCACCACCACTTGAGGACCCCGCAGTGTTGTTGATAGGAGCCCTAGCTAGGCTACAAATTTTTTAACACAAACTTAGAGAGTCAGAGGCAGATAGGGACAAATTACATATAGAGGTGGGAAAGTTGTAGGTTGATGTGGAGCGGCTGTAGGCCACACAACGGGATGGAGACAAATATTATAGGGCTCTGGTAGATGAGGCAAGGAGGAAGGTGTTAGAGATGCAGAAGGAGAGAGATGAGGCAAGGGAACACCTAGAGGAGATGTAGAGAGAGAGGGATGAGGCTTGGGATTGAGTGGAGTGCGTAGAGGCGGCCATGGTGGATGCAGGGGGATTGTTGGAGAGGGCGAAGATAACAGAGGTGTAGGTATAGACCCTACAAAGTGAGAGGGATGTGACAACACAAATGATATCTTAGCTAGATGCCCAAGTCAAGCAGATGAAAATGGCATAGGAGGCTTGGGAGCAGGAGATATGGCATATAGGTGGGCAGAGAGACAGGTACCAGATAGAGAGTGATGCATGAGCATCCTTGGTTCTTGGAAATCTTGCATCAACCAAAAATATTTTCCTTTTAGTTTTTTTCTTATTTTGTTCTTGCTTAGTTCATGTTGGTGGACTCATTATATTTTCTCACTAGACCCTACAGATCTTTGTGTACATTGTGGGAATGTTCATTTTCTTTATTCCAAGATTTGAACGTGATTGGATCTTTTTTCTGCAAGTTATCGATTCTGGATTTCATGACAATTTCTTGAACCAGCACCAGAATAGTTCTCAAGCCTATCAACTGATTTGATCATTCATGGACCATCCCCATGACTTGCGAATCTCGACGGTGTGATTCTAAGTGTTTTGTGGAGTGTCCCTGACCTTCCTTATAGGTCCACACTTCATTCTATGCACCTGTTGATAGAGTAATTCAAATTTGAGGCCGACCTATTCATGTGCACGTTGCATTTCTTTCCTTGGATAATGTGATGATCTTTGGTTGATGTGGATGTTTCTAGATTCATGGATAAAGTATAAAGCTTATAATCAATCATTAGAATAAGGCATTTTTTTGAGAATTAGTTGATTGAGTAGATTAAGATTGATCTAAATTGTAAGAGTTCAACTCACATATAGGAGCATATGGGAATGTTGTAATATTGAACATGTTATATCAGGCCTGTGAGTCGAATCTATAAGCCTAGATGTTGTCGGCTGAATGTAATTGAGATTTTTGTTAATGAGAATATTTTTATCTTCATTTTCCTCCATATTCTGTGTTGCTTTCATTGTCTTACTCTTGCTGCATGGTCCATATTGTTCTCTTTGAGGACCCTCCTACTGTGGTTGTGTCAGATTGGTATCGGAGTGAGGTTCAATCCATGTGAGGTCATCCGAATTTGTAGAGTCCTGTAGAAGACTTTCTGTGGGGTGGAAGATTGAGGATCCAACCTGCAGTTGCAAAGGACTTGTATAAAGATGGCAGGAAGAAGAAATGTTAGAGGAAATGGAGCGTGTGGAAATGCAGACCTAGCTTTAATGGAGATGTTGAGAGGAATTGTTGCTAGATTAGATGTAGTCGAAACGACCTAGAGAAGAGGTCGACCAATTGAAGATGTGAGTGATGAGGAGGTAGAAGTTTAAGAAGAAAGAGGAAGAGAAGAGTAACCTAGTCTTGATCAGGGAGAAGAGAGGTTCATAAGAGCCCTAACCAGAGTGAATACAAAACCACATTTCAATCCACCAGATTATAATGGTAAGTTGGATTCAAAAGAATTGCTTGATTGGATTACAGAGATGGAAAATTATTTTGAATTTAAAGGTACCACTGAAGATAAGAAGGTGAAATTTTCTTGTACAAAGTTGAGAGGACATACATCCCTTTGGTGGGAACATTTGCAAATAGATAGACAAAGAAGAGGAAAAGAGAAGATTAAGTATTGGGATTGGATGGTGAATAAGTTGAAGACAAAGTTTATGCCTACAGATTATCAGATTAGTTTGTTCCAAAAATTGCAAAATTTAAAGCAGAAAGAATCAAGTGTGATAGAGTATACTGAGGAGTTCTATAAGTTGAATATCAAATTTGGAAATTCAGAGGATGAGATCGAGCAAGTAGCTAGATATGTGAATGGTTTGAGGTCATGTATATAGGATGAAATCAGTTTGATCAAGTTGTAGAGTGTGGAGGAAGTGTATCAGTGTGCCCTAAAAGCAGAAGAGAAGTTGAATAAGAGACATGAGCAGAGACAAAGAGGAAGAGGTGGAATATTTCAAAGAGGAAGAACATTTTTTGGAGGAGGAAGAGGATATTTTCTAGATTAGAATAAGGATAAGGAGGTTAGTAAGAATGCTAATGCATATCATAGAGGTGATAGAAAATCTTATAGAAGAGGAGGATACAATGGTTACCAGAATGAAGGGTATAGAAGAGATGATAGAAGACAAGAGAAAAGAGTATTCAAAGGAACTTGCTTTAAATGTGGTGGAGACAGTCATAGAGCATTTGAATGCAATCAAGGAGATACAAGAAGGAAGACAAAAAAAATAGAATAATAGCCTTTGTTAAGGAATATCATGTTGAATCATCTAATAAACCGGAAGATGGAGAAGTGTTGGTGAATAGGAGAGTATTATGTCAAAGTGAGTTGGAAAAGGAACCATTACAGAGAAATAATTTGTTTCGGACCAGACGCAAGGTAGCTAGTAAATGTTGCAAGGTGATTGTTGACAGTGGAAGTTCTAAGAACCTGGTTTCTAAGGAGATGGTGAGTAAATTGAAGTTGGAAAGGTTGAAACACTTGAAGCCCTATCAGATAGCTTGGATTCAAGATGAGCATAAGATTCTAGTAAGTGAACAATGTTTGGTGAAATTGAAGTTAGGAAATTATCATGATGAAGTTTTGTGTGATATTATGCCTATGGATATATGCCATGTTTTGTTGGGAAGGCCTGGGCAGTATGATAGACATGTTATTCATGATGGAAAGAAGAATATATACACTATTGTTGCTAATGGGATGAAGCATATTTTTTTTCCATTAGAATATGTTCCTATAGTTGAGGTTTGTATGAATGCTAGGGTTTTTCTGGTTGATGGAAGAAGATTCCTTGATGGATTGAGACATGAGAATGTGTGTTATGCCTTAGTTCCTAAGAAGGATGAAGAATTGAATCATGTAGAAGAATACTCAGAAGAGATAAAGGAATTGATGACAGAATATGAGGAGATCATTTTAGATAATATACCTGATGGATTACCACCTGTGAGGAGTATTAGTCATTGTATAGATATGATTCCTGGAGCTAGTTTTCCTAATAAAGTAGCACACTGGATGAAACCAACAGAGAATGATGAGTTGAATAGACAAGTGCAAGAATTGTTGAGGAAGGGTTTGATCAGAGAAAGCTTAAGTCCATGTGCAGTACCTATTGTGCTAGCACCTAAGAAGGATGGAGAATGGAGGATGTGTATAGATTCTAGAGCCATAAACAAGATCATGATGAAGTATAAATTTCCTTTGCTCTGGATGAATGGCATTATGGATTGTTTGAGTGGAGCTAAGTAATTTACAAAGATATATTTGAAGAGTGGATATCATTAGATTAGAATCAGAGAAGGAGATGAGTGGAAGACAACATTTAAGAAAAATGAAGGATTGTATGAGTGGTTGGTGATGCCTTTTGGATTGAAAAATGCACTGAGTACTTTCATGAGGTTGATGAATGAGGTATTGAAGAATTTTTTTTGGTAAGTTTGTGATTGTGTACTTGGATGACATCTTGATTTTCAGTAAGAGTAGAGAAGAACATTTGTTGCACATAAGATAGGTTTTGTAGAGGTTGAGAGAGGAGAATTTGTTGATAAACATTAAGAAGTGTAGTTTCATGAAGGAGGAATTGGTATATCTGGGATTTGTGATATTTGTGGATGGATTGAAGATGGACCCTGAGAAGGTAAGAGTAATTTTTTAGTGGCCTACACCAGATAGCATTGGAGAGGTAAGATCATTTCATGGATTGGCTAGTTTCTATCAAAAGTTCATTAGGAATTTCAGTTCTATTTGTAGTCCTATGACAAAAACAATGAGAGGAGATAAGAAGGATTTTAGATGGACATCTGGAGCAAACCATAGTTTTGAATTGTTGAAGCAAAAGGTGACTGAGCAGCCTGTGTTGGCTTTACCAGACTTCAATAAGGTATTTCAAGTCGATCGTGATGCAAGTGTAAATTCAATTGGAGTAGTGTTGAGTCAAGAAGGAAGACCTGTAGCTTATTTCAGTGAGAAATTGAATGATGCTAGGAGAAGATATTCAGTGTATGATCAATAATTTTATGCTATAGTTCAAGACTTGGAGAAGTGGAGAAATTATTTGTTGCCTAAGGAGTTTATGTTGTATACAGATCATCAGGCATTGCAATATTTGAACAGTCAAGGTAAGTTAAATTAGAGACACATGAGATGGGTAGAATTCTTGCAGAGCTATACTTTTGTTTTGAAGCATAGGAGTGGAAATTCAAATAGAGTTGTTGATGCTTTGAGTAGGAGAAGGAATTTACTGATAGAGATGAGAGTGGAGGTATTGGGCTTTGATGAGTTGAAGAACTTGTATGAGGAAGACCCAGATTTTGCAGAACCTTGGAGAGCTTGTAAAGAACTAGTTTTGGAGGATAGAAGCTAGTGGTTGGATTATTTCATTCAAGAGGATATGTTGTTGAGAGGCAATTAGTTGTGTATACCCCAAAATTCAATGAGGGATAACTTAGTGAAGGAGAAGCATAGTGGAGGAATGTCAGGACACTTTGGAGTTGATAAGACAATGGCATTGGTGAGTGAGAATTACTTTTGGCTGCAGATTCATAAGGATGTTAGGAGATTTGTGCAGAGTTGCATAGTTTGCCAAGTTACAAAAGGAAGTAGTCAGAATTTTGGATTGTTTAAGCCTTTGACAGTTCCAGAGAGACCTTGGGAAGATATCAACATGGATTTCATACTCGGTTTTCCAAAGAAACAAAGAGGTAATGATTTTGTATTTGTGGTGGTAGATAGATTTTCTAAGATGGCACATTTCATACCTTGTAAGAAGACAACAAATGCAGTACATGTAGCAGACTTGTTTTTCAAGGAAGTGGTTAGATTGCATGGATTACCTAGGAGTATTGTTTCAGACAGAGATGTAAAGTTTGTTGGTTACTTTTGGAGGACACTTTGGAAGAAGCTGAAGATAGATTTAAAATTCAATTCTACTTTTCACCCACAAATTGATGGACAAACAGAGGTAGTAAATATGAGTTTAGGGAATTTGCTGAGATGCTTGATTGGAGAGAAGACCAGAAGTTGGGATTTAGTCCTTGCACAAGCAGAGTTTACTTACAATAATTCACTGAGCAAGAGTATAGGAAAGACACCTTTTGATATTGTTACTGGAGTTCATCCTAGAGGTATATCAGAGTTGAGAGACATTAGTATGGAAGATAAGAGGAGTGCAGAAGCAAAAGAATTTGTAGAACATATGAAGAAAGAACATACTCAAGTGAAACAACAATTGGAAGACATGAACCAGAAGTATAAGGAGAAAATAGATGAAAGGAGGATACATAAGGAATTCAAAGTTGGAGATGAAGTGATGGTATATTTGAGGAAGGAGATATTTCCAATTGGCACATAAAACAAGATGAAGATGAGGAAGTTTGGACCTTGTAATATTTTGAAGAAGTTTGATTTAGAAAATGCATATGAAGTAGAGTTACCGGATGGCATGGGTATATCGCCTATATTCAACATTGCAGACCTAGATCAATATTATGAAGCAAAATTCAATGAAGAAAGTACAACAAAATTGGAGAATCAGTTTCCTAAACAACAGTCAGATGAGATTGAGAAGATTCTGGATATTAGAGATGGGAGAAAAACTCGTGGAAGACAGTACAAAGAGTATCTTGTGAAGTGGAAATGTAGACTAGTGGAGGATTCTTCTTGGATTTCTCAGGCTAAGGTTGACCGTATTGGTTTTCCTTTGGCCCCAACAAAGTGAGGGGCTCACTTTTCATAAACCCAAGATGCCTGATGCAAGAGCATCCTTGATTCTTGGCAATCTTGCATCAACCAAAAATATTTTCCTTTTAGTTTTTTTCTTATTTTTTTCTTGCTCAGTCCATGTTGGTGGACTCGTCATATTTGCTCACTAGACCCTGTAGATATTTGCATACATCATGAGCATGTTCATTTTCTTTATTCCAAGATTTGAGCATGATTGGATCTTTTTCTAACAAGTTATCAATTCCATATTTCATGGAAGTTTCTTGAACCAACACTGAAATAGTTCTCAAGCCTATCGACTAATTTGATCGTTCATGGATCATCCCCGTGACTTGTGGATCTCAACAGTGTGATTCTAAGTGTTCCATGGAGTGTCCCTGACCTTCCTTATAGGTCCACACTTCATTCTATGCACCTATTGATAGATTAATTCAAATTTGAGGCAGACCTATTCATGCGCATGTTACATTTTCTTTCCTTGGATAATGTGATGGTCTTTGGTTGACACAAATGTTTCCAGAATCGTGGATAAAGTATAAAGCTTGTAATCAATCATTAGAATAACGATTTTTTTTGAGAATTAGTTGATTGAGTAGATTAAGATTGATCCAAATTGTAAGATTCCAGCTCACATATAGGAGCATATGGGAATTTTTTAATATTGAACATGTTATATCAGGTAGGTGTGAGCCAAATCTGTAAGCCTGAATGTTGCCGACCGAATGTAACTAAGATTTCTGTTAATGAGAATATTTGCATCTGCATTTTCCTCCATTTTTTGTGTTGATTTCATTGTGCTAATTTTTTTGCACAGTCTGGATTGTTCTCTCTGAGGACCCTCCTACCATGGCTGCATCAAAGAGAGACTTGGCGAGAGCATAGGTAGTAGGGGAGGCCGATGCTAGGAAAAAGGCTGAATTTTATATGAGTGCCTATTTCAGAGAGGTTCCTGATCTAGCATGGAGGGTACCACCATATGTCTGAGCAATGCCACAGATGCTAGCACCCTCACACTCAGGGACCACACACACACGAGGATATAGTAGTTATCATGAGACACCCCCCCGAGGTTGAGTTTTGTGCCAGACTCCCTCAAAGGTTAGATGCCAAGAGAATTGGTTAGATGGAGCTAGGGGATACAAGATCCAAGTTTTTGGATAGGTGCAAGGTGGATGGGTAGGTCATGCAGACAAAGGCTTTAGATTTTGTCATACATATTCCAACGATTGATTCAATCATTTATTCTTTATTCTTTATTCATTTAGGAAACCATGGTGTGGTAGATATAGTCTTTGTATCTGATTATTCACCTACACTTGTAACTTTATTCAATGGAATTTGATGGATATCATGATTGAATATTATTATGTATTTGTATGGACTTTTATGATCTTTATTATGGACTATGCTAGAGACGTGATAAACATTATATATTTTTGATATGTATATATATATATATGATACACGGTGGATATTGTCGACACTATGTGATTATTATGTGATGCCATGGATTTTTATTATGCTCATGTGTATGTTTATGATTATAATGTATCCATGTGATGATGATGATTTATGCCTATGTCTATGTGAAATGTATGGATTATATGTATTATGTCTAATGCCTTTGGATGAAGGATGTGCTGGATGATTTATGATATTATGATATATGCTATAGATGTGATACTAATGGTGTGTGATGTGGGTGGTGATGTTAGTATGATTTATGATGTATGTATATGAGATATGATATGATGATGGAATGTGTTATGGATAATCATGTATGTATGATGTGATATGAAAATGCAATGTGATGCAATGGATGAAAATATGTGATGTATGCATATGTGATAATGTTATGGATGGATGTGATAAATTTTATGTAATGCAATGTATGTGGTGAAATTGTAACATATATTTTAGGAACCGAAATGCTTGCTCTCTTCCTAAGTTTTTCACCTAGAAAGAGATAGATTTAGATCCTAAAATGCTAGATGTACATTCAAATAAGGAAAAATGTGATGTGATGTGATTGAAATGGAGTGATCTAAATGTTTCTAAACTATGAAATTGATCAAACATGCATGCAAAACCTAAGAATTATGAATTGTTTGAAAACACAATGTGATATACAAAAATGAACTAGAAATGAATGCAAAACTTAACAGAAATGAATCAAAATAAAAGTGTGCACCTAGGATATTTATGGAGGCTGGAAAATACTTTTGAGAGGCTATTGATACTGAAATTTAAGCTTGATGGGACTCATTCGCCAAGCATGGCGAATCAGTGCTAGTTCTGGGTAATTGTACTGGGGCCTGTTTCAGACAAAAGGGTACTCAGAAATGTAAAAATCCAAAATTTGACCTTGGAGTGGAACTCATTCACCATCCTTGGTGAATGAGTCCACTTTTGAATTTCTAATTTTTCAAAAGTGGATTCTGAGGCTTCTAATATGCACTTTGATGCTCTACAGGTGTCCGCTTTTGAAACTCTGATTTACGGGTCTGAAAATGGATTTTTGTTGATATTTTGACTTGATGAATGAGGATAATACTTTAACAACCTTGAAAATTTATCTGAAATGATTCCTAAGCTTTCAAGAGTCCTAAATTTGCATACAAACAATACAAGAAGATAGATTGTTGATTGTTAGGGCATGGCAGTTTTCCTTGGTCAAACCTCGTTTAGGTAATTAAAAAAAAATTGATGAAATAATTAAATGAAGCATGTAATAATGGAAGTGATTACCTTATCATGATGATTTGATCTTGGATTTCTACAGTTACACATGTAAAATAGCCCTTGAATGCTTTAGAATGCTAATTTGAAGATCTCTAATGGAGAAACCTTGACTTGCTTGACTTGAAATAGAAGATGGATGATGAGAGGTATAATAATGAGATTAGATAGATGGAATATGTCAAAATGAGGGTAAAAATAATTATTTATAGTCAATTGTGCCTTAGTACCCATTCATACTACATCACAGGCCGACATGTAGTGAAAATAAACTTTAAATTTCACTTTTTCCCGCTCAAGGGTCAAAATGGGGGCCAGATAGGACTCATTCACCAAGCATGGTGAATGGGTCCCACCTAGATGGGAATCATTCTCCAAGAATGGTAAATGGGTCCCACAGTGGCCATTCTGACACCTATGAAGCTAAGGAGATAGGAAACAGTGTTTAGATTGCTACCTTGTCGGGTATTTGATTAATTAAAGCCTTAGGATGCATAATATGGGTAAAATAGGACTTTTTAGTGATGATGTAAATGCTAAATAAGGCTTGGGACACATAAATCAATGTGAAAGTGTAATTAAATGCACTTTACAACACTAAAATAAGGTCCAAATAGCCTAGAAATGCTCAAGAACCAATGTGAATGTATAAATCACATTACAACACTAGTTTATCATTAAGTTCACATTAAGAATCTTCTAGATTGATGTAATAATGTAATTAAACACATTTTATAATGTTGAATTAGGGAGAAATAAGTTAATTAAGTCTAGAAAAGCATGAAAGCATCTTACAAGACTTCACAACACCTTTACAAGACGTTAATAAAAGCATGTTGTTTGATTTGCAAGGGTCCAAGACCTAGTGCAGACACATAAAATGCCTCACAACACTAGATTAGGGCCTCACTAAGTCCGATTATCATGAATTAGTCTCATGTCAAGCAACGGGTCCAATTTTTGACGGTACATAAATGAACAAATATGTTTAGAATAATAACTCTAAACAATCTTAAAATGATATGAAATGAAATGATAATGGAATGGAATGAACTTAAGATGCTTATAATAATCAATCTATATTAATCTAAACAACTTAAGATGATAATGAAAATGATAATGCAATAGAAAATGAAATGGAATGAACTTAAGATGTTTAGACTAATAGATCTACATTAATCTAAAAAACTTAATATGATAAAGAAAATGATAATGCAATGAGATGAAATGATATGAAATGAACTTAAGATGATTAGTGTTGATGATGATTTTACTCACAACAAACAGGGTGAATAAATTCTTCACAGACAAGACTGCAAAGAGGCTATCCTTCTTGAAAGATATGGAACAAAGACAACCTGAAGGGGAATTCTACATTAATAGGGAAAAGATTAGCTTTCGTTCAATCCCAAGTATCTGATAACCAAGCCATGGTTGCACTAGGGTCGCTCTCGGGTAATGATGTGATATTGTTGTTAATCTCAAAGGGACTATGGTTGTTTCTTGAATATTTTAGGTGTAAATTCCAGATTGAAACAATGAGTTCAAAAATCATGAAACCGAAAGATTTTCCATAACATTCCATGAATATTACAAATTATTTGCTATCACTTAAATAGATTTAGCATTAAGCATTCAACAATTTTATGGAAAACAAAAGATTTTAAATAAAATTTCTTCCATTTAGTTATATTTTGGAACATTTTCAAATATTTAAACATCTATTCTAAAACAAAGTATAAAAAATACTAAAAAATTAAAAGTTTCTCCCGGTTATTCTCACTGGATGCCCCCAAAGAATTAATTAAAATAGAGAAAAATACTTTCTACTTCACCAGATTGCTTCACAACTTCATATAAAATGGTGCAAGCTTTTAAAGAGAGGGGTTTCATTTCTAGACACCGAGTAGGTTTTGTATGCACCCCTTAAACAGTGCAACATACAGTCTTGTTCAGCCAAACTAACAAAACCAGCTACAAAATATACTGAGATAAGTAGCTATCTAACAACCTCTGATATTAATTAATGTCTACGTGCATACACATTTTTACATTGGGATGGTTCAGAAAACATGAAAAAAGAACAACAAAAAAAAGTTTATGCTCCTCTAACATCCATAAATTCTGAACTTCAAAATAAAATGGAGGATCCTCTGGCCTTTTATAGAACACAAGGCTCAGATAAGATAAGACAACTACATGAGAGGGAATCTAAGGGACCAATCTCATCAAGGCATGTGGAATGTAGTGACCAATAGGAGAATTGTAATTGAAGTGAATGGAAGTCAACTCCAATTACATGTTGAAGTTCTTCAGGTGTTGATCTAGAATCTTCGCCAAGATGATACTTCAAATCATGGTAATTGCATAATGATAAAAATGGTCATATCTATATCCCGCAATTAATTAAATATTTATTATTTAATTAATTTTTCTAAATTTTCTACATATGATTAAATTTAATTAATTTAATTATATTGTTCATTCATCTTATTTCTCTTCCATAATTAAATAAATTTAAATTTTATTTAATTATTTTCATATGTCCACTTAATTATTTAAATAAATACATTCTATTTATTTAAATTAATTATCATTTTGAATTTAAATTAAATCTTTTGATTTAATTAAATTTAAATATCCTTTTCTTCTATTTTATTTTCTTCTTCTAATTAATTAAATGTTTCATTTGATTAATTTCATAAAAGTGATTTAATTAAATAAATTTTATTTAATTAAAAATATCTTATGCTTTATTTCCAAATCACAATTAGGTATTTTATTTAATTGTGCAATCTTCTCATATCATAATTAAATATTTTATTTAATTATGAGATCTTTTCTTTTTTCAATAAAACTGATTAAAGCTTTATTCTTATCACCAACTTTCTTCTGCTTTTAAAAGCTTAATTAAATATTTTATTTAATTAAGAAAAGGTTGAATATCCTCCACAAATAAATAATTGAATTTTTAATTCATTATTTATTAGCTTTTAAATCTTTCTTTTATCTTTTTAAAGAAAGATGATTTCTTATCTTCTTATCTTTTCATCTTTCATAAAAATAGAAAAGCTTGTTTTCAGGTTTTCTTCTATTTTCTCTTCAGTTTCTTCCATCTTCGACCGTTCGATCTGTCAAGAATTATCATAGCCATTGATCATATCAGCCAATTAGAAGCTTTTGAAAACTCTATAAATACAACCTCTCACAATTCATTTAGGGGGTTGATTCTTAAGTATCCTCACTCTGTCAAAATCATTCTGGAATCTTCCATCTTTCATCCATCATTCTCCTTTTTCGAACCTTCACCATATCGTTATGCTGCCAAAGTGAGCAACCAACATTTCTCTAAATCTCATTCTTTAGTAGTCCATTTCGTTGAGCTTGGCATACAAAATCTGAGAGCATCTTGAATCAATGAAACGCTAGAGATAGAGGACAATATGACGCTTTCGAAGGAGCCATTCGCATAAGAGTTTGTTTTGTTTATCTGTTTCCTTTGAGTTAATGTTATATTGGTGTGTTTGATTTATTTAATCATGGTTTAACACTTAAAAATTGATCACACATTAAATGGCGCCCATTGTGGGGCCTTGCCCCATTTTTAAGATTTATCTGCAGGTTTTCTGATAGGATTTCGCATTCTGGAATTCAACTTTCTGACGAAAATTATCATTTTAGCACATCTAAGGGTTTTTATAGTGCATACAAAGGTTTATGGAGTGCATACAAGGCTTTGAATGGTGTTTTGTGCAGGTTTTATTGACTTTGTTTTGCAGATCTGCCAATTTTTGGACAAAACCATAGGTTTTACAAAATTCTTCATATCTTCTACACAGCTACGAATTTTTTTACAAGATTTTTGCAAAACCTTTTGCATCATTTCAAGAGGCTACAGTAAAAAAATCGAGGGTTTATGATTATTTTTGTGGAAGTTATTTTGATGTTAATTATTTTCATAAATATGCTTTTCTAGACGCAAATCGATGAATTTTTCATAACTTTTTACATTTTTATAAAGGTCATGAAATTCTAATAGGGGTCTATGTTTTACAGATTTAGTTTGGAGGTCAAATATAATGTGAAAAAATTCAATCTTCATTTTCTATATGGTTTTCATAAATCCGCATTTCTGAGAGTAAAACAGGGAATTTTTCTTACTTCTTTACATTTCTGGAAGGCTCTCAGAAAATTAGCAGGGGTCTTCTCTTTTATTTTTCATTTTTCAGATCAAAAAAATTGTCAAATACTAAAATCTAATTCGGCTATGTCAAAAGTATCTGAAATTGAAATTTTTTGATGAACTTGTCTTTTTCTTTTCTTTTCTTTTCTTTGGATGCATTATAATATTATTTTTTCTATCTTGTAGGTGATCATAAGGAGCTCTAGTAGCAACAATATCACTCACAACAATAATTTGGAGAGCGAAAATAACCAGGTGCACTCGTTTCATCCTTCATCTCTTAATCTTGTTTGTCACATCTTTCAATTTGGGACATAAAATCAAATCTTGTTTGATCACATCATTGCAATTGGTTTAAAAAAAATCTTGTCTTCAATCACATTTCAAAAATTGGGTCTAAAATTAATCATTGTCTTCCATCACATCTTGATTTGGGATCTAAAAAGAATGAGTGCTTCATTGTTTTCTTCTAAACATTTCAATTTTCTAAAGGGAAATTAATCACTGTGAGCGTGAATCAAGTGTGTGTGTCTTCCAAAACACCTCACTTGGTTCGCTTTTGTCATACCCTTTTTAGGAGGCCTGCTTGGAGCACACACCCCTCCAAGGGACGACCTCAATCAAAGTGTGAATCGAAAGACACGCTTGTTTGGAAGTTGGAATCTTGTCACTCTGAGCTAAGCCCCAAAGAACTTTATACCTTTGGGAAGTGAAGGTGAAGGGTGGGTTACCCCTTTCTCCCGGCTTATTGGCAGAATTTTGCTTTCAAATCATCCTTAGTCAACCTTGTTCAAACTAGTTTGAAACCTAATTGGCCATACCCCACTTGACTAGTCATAGGGCTTGTTGTTGTGTATTCAAGTGTTTGCTTAATCATAACATTTAATCTTCAAAGAAAAATTTATCATTGTGTTTGGTGTGTGTGTTCATGCATTTACATGTGAAATATTGTGTTTGATAGTGTCCAAGTCAAACTTCCAATAAACACTTGCCACATCATCCAAATCATACAATCTTGTCATTCCACATCATATCCTAATCATCATCATCTCTTTAATCCAATCAACATCATTTTACACCATGCCAACATTAGAAGACCTAGTATCTAAATTCCAAGACCTCCTCCAATCACTTTATCAAGCACCACAACCCTTAGATGAACAAGCTATACATGGGCTCCAAGGTGTCATCCAACAATTTCAACTTCAAACAAACCAATCACCTCACCTCCAACACCTCCTAGCTCAAGCCAATCATTTCATTGATACTTGTCAAATTCAACAACCACAACATCATCCCCTATCCATTCATTATCAACCAATTCCACCTCAACCTAATGTGTCATCCCCTTCCACCTCATACCAATCTAATCCATCCACTTCTTTTCATGTCAATGCCACATCAACACATCCACCCTTATCACTACAAGAACATAGGATCCCAAGTCCACCTTGGCAGCAAAATCAAGAGCCTTTCAATTCTCATGTTCCATTTGACAAGGGGAACACTAATCTAGTTCATGCACCCTCTGAGTATATCATACCACTATCCAATCAAAAGCCTATCCTAAAGCCACCATGTC